>CAUYTI010003467.1:0-16778 GCA_963575145.1 Galago senegalensis
ACACCACTGTGTCCCACCTTTCTCTGTCCCCACACCACTGTGTCCCACCTTTCTCTGTCCCCACACCACTGTGTCCCACCCTTCTCTGTCCCCACACCACTGTGTCCCACCTTTCTCTGTCCCCACACCACTGTGTCCCACCTTTCTCTGTCCCCACACCACTGTGTCCCACCTTTCTCTGTCCCCACACCACTGTGTCCCACCTTTCTCTGTCCCCACACTTCTGCGCCTCATGTTCCTGGGTCCCCATGCTTCTGTGTCCCCACACTTTTATTGTTGACAGACAGAATTTGCTCTCACAGGTCACTGAAGACTTCAGGGAACAGCTGTCGGTAACCGATATAGATGTAAAAATAAAAATGTCCACTGGCAGTTTTGGGTCACAGAAGGAAAGAGAAAGTGAAGTGAATTCCCCTGTATTTTCCTGGTTGGATCCTGACATGAGCACTTGGGGAAATGCCCAGGTGGAACGCAGTAGTTGGGAAATGTCTTCCCACCCGTCACTTCTGAGTGTCTGGAGGGCATAGGACACGGTGGGTATGAGAAGTTCCGCACTGCGGTTTCCAGTGGCCTGAGCCACCGACACACATCTGGGAACATCTGGACAAATACGTCATGTCATAAAATCATCTATTAAACAAACACCTGTCCACAACTTGCGTGTCAGGCTCTGCTTTCTTGAGCGTGAGTTGACAGCTTGCCTGGTGTTCCTGGGTTTCACAGTGGCCATGAGGACACAGGGTGGCCGCACACAACAGTACAGGGCAACTGAGACCCGCCAGAGGGATAATGTGAGATGGGGAATGACAAGGCCTTGGCACCTTTGGGGACATCCATGGTCCCCAGGCGGTGTCCTCATGCCCATAGGTCTTTGTTGGGAACCTTCCTCTTCTCCTCCAGGGGCCTCTTCAGGTCCTCTCTATTCCCGAGTTCCCTCCTGGATGCTCCTGTCATGCCTCCCTGTGCCTGGACGATGGCATCATGAGCAGCAGACACCCCGATCTGCAAGTGGCCAGAGGACACTCCTCCCAATCAGTACGCCATTGGCACCTTGCTCAGGCGTAACCCAGGCCAACCACAAGTATTACTTCTTTATCAAACAAATTAGCCCAACAAGGTATCCAGCTCCCCCCACCTGCGGGACACTCAATGTCCCCCCACTATCCTCGCCTCTGCTTCATCACCCTCCAGCAAGTGCAGAAATGACAGTAAGTGTGCTGAGTCCCAGAGAATCAGGCAGGGTCTCTCAGAATCAAAACAAAAAAAACAGAGCTGTGCAATTCCTCCCTCACTGTCACAGGTGGGGGAGGGGATGTGACACGGGGACCCCAAGTCATGTCAATGCCGAGGTGCCCAGGCCATTCTCTTAGGGTCAGTGCCCAGGTTTCCTGAGGCTGTGGTGCTGGCTGTCACACAGGCCCCTCCTCAGGCAGCAGGCGGGTCTGAGGTCTGCTCATCACGGAAGGCGCAGTCTCCACAGAAAACAGTCCAACCCCCAGACAGGTGACTAAAAGTGACCTTTAGCTGCTCCTCTGTGAGGCAAGGACAACCTGAGCTCCTTAAACCTGAATTTTCAGGAAAGCAAAGAAAGACTTCATAGGAAGGCAGTGTTTTTCTTTTCTTGGAGGTCCTGTACTTTTTTTCTTCTTTTTTTGACACAACTTCATTTTTATTTGATCTTTGAACGAGAATTTTCTTTTTTAAACCTGGCTGGGAGGCCATAGATAACCTGAAATTTTACACATTTCTCTCTAATCTTACTTTTAAAAAGGAGTCTAATTTTATTAAAGCTCTATATAAAAAATTCTCACGCTTCCCCACTCTAAACGCTTTTGCTGGGGCTCAGGCTATAAGAGGAGGGGGCCTGTGGTTTGGTCCCGTGCTTGTGCTAACACTTCTCAGAGGGCAGATCGGGGGTGGGGGGCTGCCCACCTGCCAGCCACAGATGCAACCTTCATTGAAAGTCATGGAGGCACCAAACTCCGGGAGGAAAGAAGACAGAGTGGGTAGGCAAAAAGACAATAAACTCTGCCTCTAAACGGCATTTTTATTTTTTAATATATTCCATTAAAATCCTCTGTGGTTAAGTTGTTAGCGCAGGGAAAAAAAATCCCAACTATAATTGTTTGTGTGTTAACCTAAAGGCATCATGGGGGCTGCCCTCCTTCCCACGAAGAGACCAGAAGCCCTGGTTGGTGGAGGCAGCAGCAGCGGAGGGTATGGACCCTCCCAGGTTGCCCCCTGGGCTTCCTGAGAAGTGAGATACAGGGACTTCTCAGACCATGGCCAGCCTGGCCAGAGAGCTTGACAGAAGCACCAATTCATTGCCTAACAATGTGGAATTTCTAAAAAGCATGTGGCCCCTATGTGGACATGAGTGTAACAAAAGGCTGTGGATGTAACACCACAGCAGGGCCTGCCCAGCCCCAACACTAGAAGATCCGGGCAGGGCAGGCACTTGGGACTCTTGCCAGTGTGGGCCTTGCCAGGTGTAAGATGACTCCTGCTCTGGACTGAGCAGGAAAGCTCTGTCCTTGGTGAGTCTCGGCAGTGGCTGCCAGTGCCACCTTAGCTATGTCTCTAAGGGGCAGAGGAGCAAAGCTGGAGGGGTTCCAGGCCCGGGGCAGGTGGGCGGGGCACTCACTAGTTTGCGCCTCTCGGGTTGCCAGCAGCTCAGATGGGTCCTGAGAGCTCCCTGCCTGCAGGTGACTGGACTGTATTCACCTCTAAGCTTCCTGCAGTCTGCACTCTGAGGACAGTTGCTGCCAACTAGCTGTCGTGTTTGCCCACCCCACTTCCCTGTCATTTGTGTGCAGCTGGGGACCAGGGCATGCAACTTACGTTCCAGTCTATGGTAACAAAGAAAGGATGACGCTTAATTTCCTCCACTCCATCAATGCCGGCACCTGTCATAACAACAAAGCAGAGATTATGCATCAGAACAAGCCCATGTCCAAGATGGCGGTTACCTCTGATAGCTCCTAACACAGCAGCATGTGGTCAGGGCCTGTCCCAGCCTCATAGCCCAGCCCCAAGGCTTGGGATGGGGAGGGACCTGGGACGATGGGCAAGAGGGTGAGACAGGCTGTCCAGGAGCTGCCTGGTGTGAGGACGCTGGACACCTGTGGACATTGGGGAAGTGCAGGAGGCCCAGGAGTGTCAGCACCAAGTGGGTCCCATGAGGCAGAAGGTGGGGAGGGGAGGTCCCATTGTGAAGCTCCCCAGGGAACAAAGAGGACTCTAGGCAGGACTGGGATCTGCAGGAAGCTGGGGCCTCCTGTCCACACCCACACACTTGAGGTTGCTCAACACAGGTGACTATCTTTACCTGAAGACTTCTGACAGATGACACAACCTTGCCCACTATTTCTACATTAAAGTCCTAAGGCCCTAAAAGAGGGGACAGAAGTATGAGTGGGCAAGAACAGGGACGTCTTGGGGCAGGGTAGTTATTCTACTGGACACTGCCATGAGGAATGTGTCTCATCATACACCTGCCAGAGTCACCAGGTCATAGCACAGAGGGAGCCTAGTGTGACCCAGGGCTTTACTCAGTAACATGTCAGCACCGTTCCATCCCCCGTGAGAAACAAAGGTGTAACCAAGACAGAAAACTGTGGGGTGTAGGACACTGCCATAGTCTGTTCAGATTTTCCATGAGCTTAAAAACTATTCTGAAAGTAGCCTATTAGTTAGAAAAATAAAAATAAAAACAAGAAAACACAACGCTGAGGCTTTAGGATACTGTTTTCTCCAGGATGTGAAGGCAGCTCGTTCCTGAGGCCAGGCTCCAACTAGGGCCCCCCCTGCCCTGCTCAGAGATGTCCTGTGAAGCCACCTCTTCTGTGTCTCTCCTCCAAGCCAGAGCCTCTGTCCTCCTCACAGCCCCCTCTGTCCCCCGAGCCTGGCCTGAGGGAGCTCGGCTGGTGCCGCAGAAGAAACCCATGAGCAGTAGGTGTGAAGGACAGAGCAGCCAGCAGCTCACCACAGAAGGTGCCTGGGAGCTGCCTTGGCCTCAAGAAGGGTCTCTGGGTAGACGCAGGCCCAGGGCACCTTCCTCCTCAGCCAGGCCGAAGCGCTTGTGAAGAACTGGTCTAACTCGCCAGGTGGCAGTCTCAGTCACTATTAGACGGGGTTATTCGTGTAATTAGCATACTCTGCTGTGAAAATGCATCTGTGGATGGAGACAAGGGGATTTCTCCTCCCACGGGGACTTGGGGCAGACACAGCGTGTGTGTCTTCTCAGTCCCTTGGCCATGAGCAGTGGGAGTCACTGATCCTACTTGCTAGACTGGGACCGAGGCTGCAGCAGGCTGGGTGACGTGCTCAAGGTCACACTGGAGGTTACGAGACTTAGAAATGGGGTGCAAAGGTGGTTCTGCCAAACTTGGCAGAAGCCCCGCTTGATCTGGATCTTCCCTGTGTGGGTCCCAGGCTGAGGCCCCTCTGCCTTTCTAAGTCTCTCTCCCCTGTTTCCTAGAAACCCTGAGCCCACAGGTCTGGCCTCAGGCCTCTGCATGGCCACCATCTGGCATGGTGGCGCTTGGCAGGTGCTTGGGCACTGCTGTGACACCTCAGAGCAGCCCTTCCAGGAGCAGGCCTGCCTCTGCAGTGCCTCCTAGAACTCCTGCTGGAAGAGTCCTCTAGTCACAGCAATTAGGTGAGAGGAAAACTCGCCTTGGCTTTGCACCTCTCCTGGCTCTTTTGTTTGGAGACTGCCCTGTGCAGCCAGAAGTACTCTGGGAAGGTGGGTGATGTGGCCAGAGGCTCAGAGGCCCCAGCACATGCACCTGTAGCAACTGGCCGGGTGTGTACCTTGGAGCATCTGCCTCACACTCTACTCACTATATTCCACTCACTCATCATCGTCTGCAGGATTTAAAACAGTGAGGTGCACAGGACATGCAGGTGTGGGTGTAATCACAAAGCCTTTGTTAGGATGTACGGGACTTTCTTGGATCACTGAACTAACACGTTTTTATCTTGACCATCTGCCTTCTGCTGCAGTAAGATTCTGCAAACAGGGTCACCTGTGCATACTTCGGTTATTACTAGGGTGACCAGATTTTAACATCGGTAAGGCGGGACAAGATGGCCAGGGGGTGGGGCGGGGGTAGGGTGGGGGCAGGGCAGGGACGGGGCAGGGCAGGGCCTGATAACAATTCAAACTTTGATAAGCAGTTCTCGATAATCACTTCTCAGTAATTATTTGTTATTATTACAGTTTAACATTATAAAATTAACAAAAATAATATAAAACTCATATTCTGGAGAAATAGCCACATGGCAGCCAAAGACTGTATATTCCCTTATTGTTCTCCTGCCCGTTCGTGCATTCTTTCCAAAAATTGGGACTTTTTAAAAATGCCACAGGATGTGGGACAAATCGTTGAAAAGCGAGACATCTGGTTACCCTACTTATTACTAAAAAATGAAGGTGTTCTGAAGGGGGACGGCATGGAATCAAGGGAAAACCCATATGCTCGGTTCCTTAACCAGTTCCCGGTTCCTGCAGCAACCTGCCCAGGGAAGATGGCTATATTATTTTGGATTCTAGCCCTATTTATCTTCTCCTGAAACCTTTAAAATAGGCTATTTTTTCCTTGGCTCTCCTTTTTATCTAAACTAAATGCATTTGACAAGCAGCAGTAGGCAGAGTTCTAGACTGGGAGAACCGGGAAGCATTGATGCTGGTATCTGAATGGCAGCAAGTCCCTGGAGGGCCCTGGTCAAACACACCGTGAGCCTCAGCTGTCCAGGTGGAGGTCTGCCCTTCCCCTGGGTCACAAGCACTGCCGAGAACAGGCACCGGACAGAGTCTAGAACAGAAGACTAGAATTCTCTCCTGTTAGTTAGGCTTGGAGATTACCCCTAAGTTTCCTCATGCCATGCAAATGCTAATTAAAAAGTTCAGTGGGACAGTCATTCAAGAATTCATACTGTAGTAACAATGACTCCTAGGTACGTTTGTTCTGATCACTGTGGTCTATCTCCACATGGGGTGTCACTGAAAGCCTTTTCCAGATCTTTGTCCTAAGTCAGCAGACACAGCTTGTCCCATGGGTTTTTCAGCTCCATGGTTTGCACAGTCCTGGGGTAAGCAGGAGAGCCAGGGGCCTTGCAAACCCATCCTCCTCTCCACGCCTTTCTCCCCGTGACACTGGGTCTCCCTGCACAGCCCTGGGGTAAGCAGGAGAGCCTTGTGACCCCATCCTCCTCTCCACGCCACCCTCCCTGTGACACTCTGGGTCTCCCTGCACAGTCCTGGGCGCTCTCTGGACATCAAGCAGGTCACCTCCTTGTCACCTGGCACCTGCCCTGGGGCTCTATACATGTCTGTTGAACAAATAAACACAAGAAACTGGGGGCTTAGACTCAGAATGAACTCTTAGGCTTTGAATGACGGTATTTTGCCTTCTGGGGTAACAAGTCGAGGAAACTAGCCTTAGACTCCAGAGCCAGTGTCAGGGGTGTTGGAAACCTTGGTTTTCCCATCTGGATACTTCTGCTATGAATCTATGTATTTGCCATTTCCTCCAGCAGCACATTTCTTTTTTTTTGTCTTATTAAATGATAGCTGTGTACATTAATGCAATCGTGGGGTACAGTGTGGTGTTTTCATATACAATTTGAAATATTTTCATCAAACTGGTTAACCAGCAGTACATTTCTATGGAGAGATTCTCTGGGGGCTCCATGGGCTAAATTCTGTCCCCTGGAATTTCTGTGCTGAAGTCCAAACTCTTCGTGTCTTAGAATGTGATTTCATATGGAACTGGGTCACCAGAGGTGTAACTGGTCAAGGTGAGGTCACACTGGCCACTAGTCTGCAGTCTACCTCCCACCTGTGGTGCTCTGCAGACCCACACAGAGGGGATGTCTGTGTGTCATACTTGTCACTGCACCGTGACCTCCCCAAGGACACATTTTCCTTTTATTTCATAATTTCCAGCTTATTTGCTTTGCACACTAGCTGCTCCACAGCTGGACTTTATGGAATCATTTGGAGTTTGGATGCTTCCACTGGGGAGCCGGGTGAGCAGGCAGAGGCGGCAGAGAGGGGGCTTGGGGCCCAGGACCCACAGGAGGGTGGGTTTGCACCTGAGGGGACCTGGCACAGAGGCACCAGGAGAGGACAGCTGCCCAGGGGTGAAGGCAGGTTTATGGGTCTTTCCAGTTCCTGGGCTGCCCTCCCTGAGCCAGGGCCAGTGCAGGAGTGTCCAGGCTGAGGGATCTGAATGGTTGGACATCAATATAGAAAGCTGGGCTGATCTGGGCATGCAGCAATACTCCAAAGAGCCAGGGGAGGACCCAGTTAGAGTAGGGCCTTCTACCAAGAACTCCCCAAGTAGGCAAAGGGATGCAGGTCTGTACGTAACTCTGGCTCTGCTGGCAGGGGCATGAGAGAAGCCCCAGGCTTCAGAGGGAAAGTCCTGGCTGCCTAGTGGATCAGGTTTATCTGCCAGCGTGACTTCCAACCTGACTCAGTGGTCTCCCTGGATAAGGGGTTCGATGGTTAATAATTCTGACTGTAACTTCTTCCTTGAGTTGAGCTGGGACATCTTAAGCTATAAAACAAGAGCTGTGGAAGTTGTGTCACTCCTGGAAGCCGTGTGATAAGTTGCTTTCAATCCTATTTGAGGGTGGTCTGGGACTCAGCTGAGTGTCCGTGGACTTGTGGGGTGCTGCTGGTCTGGTCTGGGCTGAGTGCCCGTGGGCTTGTGGGGTGCTGCAGGACTGGTGTCTTTAAAATCACAGTCATCTCTACATCTAAGGACAAGCCCACCTATCTCACCACTAAATACTGAAACAATATTTGGGTTTAGAGTGGTATAATTTTAGTGATGTTAGGTTCTTAGGTAAAAAATTCAATTACTTAAAAAGTGATTTGCTTCCCCAGTACCAAGGGAGAAGGAACACAGACCCTCCATACTTCACACACTCACCCAATTTACTGTGACGAGCCCTTTCCCACTAACGCAGGGGCGTTTCAAAGAAAACAGTGACCCTCAGCATGAGGCTGCAGCTGCTGCAAGAGAGAAGCTGGCCCGTTTGCTCTCCTGTGTGTGTTTAAACAAATGTGTCCAGGTCTTCGCTCCCCCTTCTGGCCCCAGTTACATTTCCAGGGGAAGGATGCTCGGAAACCCTTGTAAATTGGGCTCCAACAGGCAGTGAATGGGACAGCCTTGCAGAGCCCAGGCAGAAGCTCCCCGGTGCATCACCTAACAGGGAACGGCAGGTGTGGATGCACGTTCTTTACGACTCTTAAAGAAGAGTCATATCTCGATGTGCTTGCATCGCTAGTACTAATAATGATTTAACAGGCTTCAAGCCAAGATTCAACTGCTTGTTGTAAGGAGGTTAGAAATTGAATTAAGAAAATGATTGCAGATGATGGGCAAAAGGGAAGAGAGACAGGTGAGAAGTGGATCAGAGAAACCCAAAATCTGGTGCAATATGTACTGCCTGGAAGCCTGACTTCAAGATGAAGAGACCGTCTTGCTGGAACTTCACTCCTCCCCCAGCACAACTCTGCTGTGAGGTCATGGAGCAGGCAAGGCTCAGCCGGGTGGGGCTGCCCTCTCAGGGAGAGTGAGTGCTTTGGGGAGTTAGGGAAAGCAGAAGGTTTAAACCTAATTAAAGAGAGAAAGGGTCTCTCAGGACAAGATCAGGAGAAAAATGTCTCCTTTCTTCTGTCACCTTGGTATGGTCAGAAACCTCAGTCTGTCTGAGTACAAGGCTTCTGGAGTGTTAATCGCCAGCCCTGTGATTTGTGTGCATGGCCTAACTGGGGCCTGCTTTACTTGCTGCTCCTGGACTGGGTTCCCTGTCCCATGCTCTATTTGCATTAAGGTCATAAATAACTTAGAGCAGTAATAGAAAAAGGTAAATCAGTCTAATTAACATTGTTAATTAAAGAAATAGTTTGGTTAGAAAATGCAAGCCCAGAAAGAACCATGATGTAAGGGTTCAGCTGTCCCCCATTAGATTGACAATTAAAACAATGGTGTATGCAATAACTATGGAGCCAGCCTGGAGCAAGGGGCTGTTCCATGGTCCTCATGTTTAAAGGCGGACACACTCCAGACCCAGACGCTCTCTTAAAAAAACTTTCTCTTTGTGTCTCAACTTCTCATTTTTCCCTCTTCCTCTCGTCTGAGCCAGCCACTGGGAGGGAACTTACAGCATAGGGTGGGGCTGGGCCCCTGCTGCAGGCAGCATCCCAGCACCCTGACGGAGGGAGCACATCTCTCAGATACACTCATGTACCTGTAATACAAGGAGTCCACGTCTGGTTCTGCCGCTCAGAAAGGCCAAGGCTGCTCTCCTGGGAGGACCCTTGCCTTCCTCTGAGGCAGCCTGGTGAGACCCCTATAGGGAAGGTGCCTCTGACCTTAGGGCCCCAGACTCATCTACTGGGGCAGCCCTGTAAAGCACAGGCAGTTTCCACCCTCTAGCTGAACTCACTTGACACAGTCCTTTTCACAGGTGCTAAGCAAGGGGCCCTAGCCAGGTGGCATGAATGGCTGGGCTGGGCAGGACAGGGTCAGCTCTCCAGTCACTCACCTTGGTAGCTCAGTCTAGACTCTGAGATGCTGGCAGACATCTCCCACCCCCATATACACTAGTATTGGTATTTCTGTCAGTTAGCTTTCTAGAAGTAGAACTTTCGGGTAAAAGGGTTTATATATTCAAAATTTTGACGGCTTTGCCACAATGCCGAAGAGTCCTAGGGACCCACTCTCTCACCACACTCATGTGCCCTGCACTGTCCAGTTGGTGTCTCCCTGTTCCCACTGCCATCCCTGCTGTTCCTGAGTGCTGGCTGAGCCGGAAGCTCCTCCCACATGGCTGCTCCTGTACCACCACCTCCCTTGCTGCAGGGGGGCGTGGGGCCAAAGATGCCCTGGTCTGCTAGATGGTGGGAGGGATGGAAACAGTCCTCTAAAGCCTCCTGGTGGAGATGTGTCACTGAAAGTCTGTAAAGGGGGATTTTTAAATATCCAATTATATGCACATTGCCATTTAAAGGCAATTATGGGAAATCTTTTTATAAAGAATCATTTTGAAAATGAATCAGTGGGAAAGAATAGTTGTATACATGATGCAATTTGGATTAGAAGAAGTTGTATACATGATGCAATTCCACTCACTTATTGGCTTCTGTCCTCCCTCTGCCTGCCCCTCCTTGCCCATCTCAGGCAGCTGTGCTCCGCAGGGGCCTGCTCATTAGTTGAATACAATAACAATCCTTAACAATATCAATTTCGTGTGAATTACTCCATATTTTAAGTGCATCAATATTTACCTTTGAAATCACCTTAACTCTCTGTTTCCTAAAATCACAGAGTAGTTATACACAAATGCTCTCCTGAATTTGGAAAATATTCCTGTGGAGCAGGACAGTACTTTGATACTGGCTTCAATCTTCCGCTAGTGGAGAGGTAGGCAGAGAGAAGAGTCTGTTTTTTTTCCCCTGAAAAGAAGTATTTCCTGTTTTAACTTTTGCCTTCTATGAGTTTAGAGTGAAAAGAACAGTAACCGACACCAGCTCTTAGGTGTTTCAGAGCTAGTCCCTGAGACCTTCCAAATTTTTTTTTTAATTAAATGATAGCTGTGTACATTAATGCAAACATGGGGTACAGTGTAGTGTTTTCATATACAATTTGAAATACTCTCATCAAACTGGTTAATGTAGCCTTCATGTCATTTTCTTAGTTATTGTGTTAAGATATTTATGCTCTAGTTTTAGAAAGATTCACTTATACCCTTGTAAGATAGGAGACCTTCCAAATTAACCGAAAGAGTCCTCAATAAATGGTCACACACAGAGACACACAGACATGTAGACACACAGAGACACATAGACACGCACAGAAACACACAGACACACAGAGACACATAGACACACAGAGACACAGATATACACAGACACACAGATACACACAGACACATAGACACACAGAGACACATAGACACACACAGAAACATACAGACACACAGAGACACATAAACACACAGAGACACATACACAGACACACACAGAGACACATACACATAGACACACACAGACATACAGACACACACAAACACAGATACACATAGACACACAGACACACAGAAACACACAGAGACACACACAGACACACACAGAGATACACAGAGACACACACAGACACACAGATACACACAGATACACATAGACACATAGAGACACACAGATACACATAGACACATAAACACAGACACACACAGATACACAGAGACACACACAGACATACAGACACACAGAGACACACACACACAGAAACACAGATACACACAGACACATAGACACACAGAGACACATAAACACACAGAGACACAGATATACACAGACACACATAGAGACACAGACACACAGATACACACAGACACATAGACACACAGAGACACATAGACATAGACACACAGACATACAGACACATAGACACACAGACACACAGAAACACACAGAGACACATACACACAGACACAGACATACAGAGACACACACAGACATATAGACACACACAGACACACAGACATACAGACACACACAAACACAGATACACATAGACACACAGACACACAGAAACACACAGAGACACATACACACAGACACACACAGAGATACACAGAGACACACACAGACACACAGAGACACACACACAGAGCACATGGTTAATCAGAGTGGGGGCTCACCTAGCCGGTTGCAGGGATTCCGCTTGAAGAGGGCTCGCAGCAAACCCTGAGCCTCGGTGCTGAGGAACTGAGGCATGCCCAGCTTGGCTCTGGAAAACAGTCAGACTTCAGGATAGCACTCAGGATAACAAGGAGAGGCCACAAAGAGGCCTTCCTCGGTCAGCACCAGAAGTTCCCAAAGTCACCACTCTGGTCTTAAGACCCATATTAGAAATTAAAACTGGGAAATTTTTCTATTGCTATTTAATAATTCATTTTCATAAATAATATAAATACTTGTATTAATAATAAAAATAATTTGCTATTTAAGAATAATAAAAATCATTAAAAATAATGATAACAATGCCATTAACATAAATGATGTTATTAATAAAAATTGTTTTCTAAAACCAAAACAAAATAAAGCCTTTAGCGGCACTGTTGTGCGTTTTAGCCGCTTGTGTCCCTACTCAGCAGGAGGCAGCAGAGCTGGTCCCACTCTGCCCTCAGCTGGTGGGACTCTGTGAAGGAAACCGAGGAAGGTGGACCCTGAAAGCCCTGAGGGTCTTGGTGTGTCCTCAGACACCCAAGAATCCCAGACACAGAGACTGGTGCTGTCCTTTCAGAAGTTCTCTGGACCTCCTGAGTGACAGGCCAGGAGCCCACACCTGCAACCTGCTGGAGGGGGTTATTCTAGCTGTAGAATAAGTTAAAGCTCTGTTTTCTGTTAAAATTCAAACAGAATCACCACAAACACTGTGGGCTGCCCTATAGTGTCTGCAGTTCAGGGTCGCCCAAAGAGGAAAAGGCCGATTAAATAAAAAGGACAACACCCCGACTTTGCAAAAGGATCCTCACTATGGGGTATCCTCCATGCACCTCCCCTTCCATTGATATGCTAACCTAATTTACAAAACTCAACTTGTAGTGTTTTGTAAACACCTTCTCAGCTTTATAAAAGGCACATGTCCATTTGCAAATAGAGTTGGCAAGAGCTGGTTACCAGGAGAAGCAGCTTTATAATTTTCCCATCAAGTGGCTGTAATTCCACTCCCTGGCTGGCTCCTGTCCTCCCTCTGCCTGCCCCTCCTTGCCCATCTAGGGCACTTGTGCTCAGCAGAGGACTGCTCATGGTTAGGGAACTGTCCAAGGGGGCACTGGGGCCAGGCTTCTTTCTATGAGTCTAAGAGCAAAATCCATGTGCTTGGCAAATGATTCTTCTCTTTATGAGAATTAAGCAGAAAATGATTGTATTCAGTCACATGGGCAAAATCATGGTAATTTCTGCCAATGTCAGCCTGCCAGAGGGCTCAGACACTACAGGGATGGGATGACAGGAAGGGGAATCCCTCTCCTATGTTCTCTCTGTGAAGTGTCCCTAAGTTCTGGTGCTTCCAGAAGCCTATGCACCGTCACATCGGAAAACACAGCCACTGGACACTCTGGACAACTTTTACAGAATCACTCATGAGGAGCAGCTGGCCTGGCCCTTGGTCCTGTCCACCGTCAGCTGCTCACTCCTTCCTGTCATGAGGACACTGAGCTGCCCGTCAACATCACTGCCCCCACCTACGGCCAGTCCAGACTTAGGACCAAGGCTCCTGACGCCAGCCGGTTCTGACTTGTCTCAGGGTGTCTCCCCACTACTCACTTGAGGATGAGGGCCATGGTCTCCTTCCGGTCCTTCCCCTGGAAAGGCAGGGACCCCGTGAGCATCTCAAACTGCAGAGGGACAAGAGCAGTGTGAGTTCCTTTGTTCCAATGGCCCTGACTCAGCAGAGTGCCCCAGAGGGCAAGGCCATTATTCATTCAAGTCTCCACAGGTTGAGTGCAGGCACTGGCCTGCACACCTGGGGTACATCGTAGAACTGCCTCACAGGCGTACGCCTCAGTGGGTGGGAGCAATAAAGGAGAACAGTAATTACTGAACAGGTGCTAAGGGCGAGGCAGCAAAGCAACAGGGCGTCTGGAGACAGTGAGCAAGTGCACCTCGCGTGTGGTTCAGGCCCTGTCCTGCCTGTGGGTGCTGTGGAGGGGATGGGCCAGGAGGGAGAGGAGGAGGTGGGGGCAGGGGCAGCTAGTGCATGCTGAACACTCATGTGCCAGGACCAGGCAGGAAGAGAGGCTTCCAGCATGAGGCAGATCCTAATTACACCTCATAAAACAGGGCACCTGCAATCTCACAGACACTAGGCCACCACACCTGAGCTAGTATTTTATCATTAGCGGACTTCTGCAAGGTTGGAGCTGGAGCTGGAAAGCTGAGGCAGGCAGCCTTTCCTGGGCAGGGATTCCATGAGGACGCTGGAAGCAGTTGTTGGGGATAGCACGGCCTTATCAGAACAAGGTGCACATCTGACTCCCCATGAAAGAAGTGTGGGTGGCAGCAACAAGTCTTTTTCATCAAAATGAGATCCTGAATCTAGCCAAAGCATCCATCACACTCCACGCCAGTGTCAGTGCTGAGAACACAGTCCCCACACAGGTGGCCTAGGGTCTCCCTCAGGCCACTGCACCTTGGTTTCTCACGGCAGGTGGCTCTGCCCCATTCAAATTTATCCTCCAAGTTTTTCCTCTGTATGATGAAAATCCCAGGAAATCCACAGAAGTAGAAAGACCAAAATATCACGCATAATCCCATTATCCAAAAATATCCACAGCTGGTATTTGTTAATTCCTTCTAGTACTTTGATCAAACTGTTTTGTTTTGTAGATGAGGCTGTGTATACCAGTTTTCACAGAATAATTAAATGTTCAATGCTGATTATAAAGTCTTTATATTACTTTATATGTGGATATGCCCAAACACTGTTGTATACTTAAGATGTTTCCAATTTTCTGGTGTTACAAGTAATACTGAAATATACATAAGCATTTCCTTTCTCTTTGGGGTGCCTTGTGATAGGCTACCAGGAAATGACAAGTGTGTGAATGAATACACGGAAGGCTTCATCAGTATCACCAGACTGCTTTCTGAAAACCAAGTCTTAAAATAAATTAAAAATCTTCTGCTGTTGCATTAGAATTGGCCTCGCACCCTGTGCACTGCTGAGTGTAGTAGCACAGAGCTGAGGAGAGTCCGGGCGGGAGGACTCTGACCAGCAGATGATCTATTCACCTGATAAAATAGGATGGATGTCTATAAACTGATTATACAAATTAAAATATCTCCCCAAACAGAATCATATTAGCAAAGGGAATTCTTTTCCTATTTGGTTCTTTCTTTCCTGAGTCTACTAATAGTGCTCATGCAATCCCATTTCCAAGGAAAAACATTCCGGCTTTGCGATCCGAGGACGTCACGAGTCCCGTCACTGCTACTCATTGCTGCACAGTGGTGTCCATCTTGGTGTCTGTGTGTCACCTGTTTATGGACGACCAGCACTGGGCGTGCATTTGTGCAGGGATGTCCTTCAGCCTCTGGCTGCAACTGTGTCATGATCAGGGTCTGCGTGCCTTGTGCCTCTCCCCTCCCTCCTCCACCCACGTGGTTCTTCCCCACACCAGTGAACATGGACCGAGCTCCTGAGCCGCCTTTTAACCAATCAGCACCAAGGCCACACTGCAGAAAGGCATGGGGTGGGATTGGGGTGCTAACAGGACATAGCTTCGGCTCCCGTGTGTAGCTATAGTGCTTCCAGGAGGAGAATTTGATGCACGTGAAGTTGTGGTTCTCAACTAGAGGACAATTTTACCCCAAAGGGGACATTTTCCAATGATGGGAAACATGGTTGATTGTCCATTGTCATGACTGGGGGTGTTGGTACTCTTGGCACCTAGTGGGGGGATGCCATGGATGCCAAGAAACACCTTGCAATGCACAGGACACCCCACATCAAGAAGCCTCCCGACCCCAAACCTCAGCAGTGCTAGAGCTGCCAGGTCCCATCTAAGACAAGTGGCACAAGCAAGGCCAGCCTGGGGCGCAGGCAGGACACCTCTCAGGCACCCTGCAGTGTTGGGGACAGTGGGAGAAGGAGATTCTCCAGAGAAAGACAGTGTCAGGGAGCCTGAATTTCAAATTCGATGGCCAATCAACATTCTCAAAAAGAAATCAAAAGCAAGTTAATATTTTAGCCTGAAAATAGACCAGAACCCTGCAGGGAAATGGACGAAGGGAGTTGGCGGACTGATGCGGTGGATGGAGCTGAGTCCCCCAAGTGCAGGTGGGTAAACTGAGGTGGTGGGTGCTGCCCTCACGACTTCCTGCTGGGGGGCTAGTTGGGGAGGGGCAGGACTGGGCGGGGTCTGAGCTCTGCCCTATGGGTCTCACTGGGGTTGCACAAAGGCACTTGACCTGAGGGGGAAGGCCCAGAGCCTGTGGCTGAGAAACCGGAGAAGGATCAGAGATCATCTTCAAAGTCAAATTTGGAGCCCTCACAGATGCTTTAAGTACCCCCAAACTGGACCTAAACGTGGTCTAACACTGACTCCATGGAAGTGCGGGTCAATTCACTCAGTCTCTCTCTCTGCAGGCGACCACGAATGAGACTTCCCGTCCATCTCAGTAAATTCACCCAGTCTCTCTCTCCGCAGGCGATCACAAATGAGACACCCCGTCCTTCTCTGTGTAAATTCACCCAGTCCCTGTCTCCGCAGGTGATCACGAATGAGACTCCCCGTCCTTCTCTGTAAATTCACCCAGTCCCTGTCTCCACAGGCGATCACAAATGAGACTTCCCGTCCTTCTCTGTAAATTCACCCAGTCCCTGTCTCCACAGGTGACCACGAATGAGACTTCCCGACCTTCTCTGTAAAATAACCCAGACCATCTCGGTGAGTCTCATTCGTCATCTCCTGCGTATTGATGTTCTGGTTTTTTTTAAAGAGAAGCTCGGGAGTCTCATTCGTGATCACCTGTGGAGACAGGGACTGGGTGAATTTACACAGAGAAGGACGGGGAGTCTCATTCGTGGTCACCTGTGGAGACAGGGACTGGGTGAATTTACAGAGAAGGACGGGAAGTCTCATTCGTGGTCACCTGTGGAGACAGGGACTGGGTGAATTTACAGAGAAGGACGGGAAGTCTCATTTGTGATCGCCTGTGGAGACAGGGACTGGGTGAATTTACAGAG
>CAUYTI010003468.1:0-12533 GCA_963575145.1 Galago senegalensis
GGCGCCTGTGGTCCTAGCTACTTGGGAGGCGGAGGCAGGAGACTTGCTTCAGCCTAGGAGTTGGAGGTTGCTGTGAGCTGTGATTCCACAGCACTCTACCCAGGGGGACAGCTTGAGGCTCTGTCTCAAAAAAAAAAAAAGTGTAAAAAAAAAATAGGAAACCTAAGACAAGAGGATCACTTGAGCCCAAGAGTTGGAGGTTGCTGTGAACTATGATGCCAGAGCACTCTACTCAGGGTGACAAAGTTTGAGACTCTGTCTCAAAAAAAAAAAAAAATCTCTGAAAACATGTTTATCAGGCAGGGTATAATAGCACATATGTATAAGGGGTCTGACAATTAAGCTCATGAACTCATTCTAGAAAAAGTGCTGCATACCTCATTGCTAAATATCACTATGGTCACCTCCAAAGTACTCTCCTTGGGAAGCTGTGCACTAATGCCAGCACCTCATGCATCCTTCAAAGAAATTTTGGAACTCTTTTTCTGGATTGGCCATCAAAACTGTTGTATTATCCTTAATGTCCTGATGTTTTCAAAATGTCTTCCTTTAAATATTTCCTTTTTCTTTGGTAAAGAAAAAAGTCACTGGGGGCCAGGTCAGGTGAGTAGGGAGTTGATTACAGTTATTTATTTACTGGCTAAAAACTCCCTCAGAGACAGGGCCATGTGAGCTGATGCATTGTTGTGATGTAAGATCCATGAGTTGTTGGCCAAGATTTTCAGTTAACATTTCCCTGTCTCTCTAATGATGTTTACTTGGTCTGCTGTGTTTCTCACAGTCAGCCGATGATTCTGACGCACAATCTCACCAGTGACTTCTGCTCATTCTTGGCCTTTTTGACTCTCTTCAACAGTGATGCTTTCTCTCCCCTCAAAAAAATGTTTCTTTTTTTTTTTGAGACAGAGCCTCAAGCTGTCCCCCTAGGTAGAGTGCCTTGGCATCACAGCTCACAGCAACTTCCAACTCCTGGGCTGAAGCGAATCTCCTGCCTCAGCCTCCCAAGTAGCTGGGACCACAGGTGCCCACCATAACGCCCAGCTATTTTTTTGGTTGCAGCCGCCATTGTTGTTTGGCTGGTCTGGGCTGGATTCGAACCCACCACCTTAGGTGTATGTGGCTGGCACCTTAGCCACTTGAGCCACAGGCGTTGAGCCCCCAAAAATGTTTCATCCGCCTCAGTGCCCGTAGCACAGTGGTTACAGCACCAGCCACATGCATTGAGGGTGCCAGGTTCGAACCTGGCCCAGGCCAGCTAAACAATAATGACAACTGCAACAAAAAATAGTGAGGCGTTGTGGCAGGTGCCTGGACTCCCAGCTAGTTGGGAGGCTGAGGCAAGAGAATTGCTTAAGCCCAGAGTTTGAGGTTGCTGTGAGGTGGGATGCCATGGCACTTTACCAAGGGTGACATAGTGAGACTCTGTCTCAAAAAAAAAAAAAGTTTAATCCGTTTGTACACTGCTGTTTTCTTCATAGCATTGTCCCCATAAACTTGGACTAATTATACCTCTGATTCCACTTCCCGTCTTGCCAGGTATAACAAGAAATTTAATTTTGGCTTGGCACCTGTACCTCAGTGGTGAGGGTGCCAGCCACATACACCAACGCTGGCAGGACCCGGCCCAGGCCTGCCAAACAGCAGTGACAACTATAACAACAAAATAGCTGGGCACTGTGGCGCGTGCCTATAGTCCCACCTACTTGGGAGGCTGAGGCAAGAGAATCACTTAAGCCTAAGAGTTTGAGGTTGCTGTGAGCTGTGAGACTAAAGCACTCAAAAAAAAAGGAAATTTAATGTTTGTTCATTGCTTTATAAGCTCTGACATTCTCAGGATGGTACACAAAAACACCCAACGACAACATGAATGCCACTCAGTAAGACATCACATATTAACATGAACACAGCTGGGATGCAGTCATATACCAAGGTTATAAAATCTCACCAAGATGTTTGTACAGGGCGGCCAATGGTGGTAAGTTTGAGAACTTAGTTGTCAGAACTTTGTATAATCCTAGCACTTTGTGAGGCCAGAGGAGGAGGATCACTTGAGTCCTGGAGTTCAATACCAGCCTGAGCAAGAAGAAGACCCATATCTATGACAAATAGAAAAATTAGCCATGTGTGGTGTATTGTATGCTTGTAGTCCCAGCTACTTGGGAGGCAGAGGCAAGATGATCACTTTTTTTTTTTTATACAGAGTCTCACTCTGTCACCTGGGTAGAGTGCTGTGGCATCATAGCTCACAGCAACCTCAAACTCTTGGGCTCAAGTGATTCTTTTGCCACAGCTTCCCAAGTAGCTGGGACTACAGGCACCCACCAAAATGCCTGGCTATTTTTAGAGAGGAGATCTCCCACTTGCTCAGGCTGTTCTCAAACTGGTGAGCTCAGGCAAACTACCTGCTTCGGTCTCCCAGAGTGCTAGGGATTATAGGCATGAGCCACTGAATCAGGCCTTAGCGTCTATGTTAGAAAAAATGAAATATTCTTATTGTCCTCTATACTGTTCAGGTACTTCTACTACTTTATATTTACCTATTGATACCTTATGTTTTTCCTTTTTATTTTTTTAAGAAACAGGGCCTTCCTCTGTCACCCAGGCTGGAGAGCAGGGATCTGCTTGCTGCAGCCTCCAGTGTCTTGGGCTCAAGGGAACCTTCTACCTTAGCCTCTGAAGTAGCTGGGACTATAGATGTATACTCTGCACTCAGCTCTTTTTTTTTTTTCCTTTTGAGACAGAGCTTCAAGCTGTCCCCCTGGGTAGAGTGCCGTGGCCTCACAGCTCACAGCAACCTCCAACTCCTGGGCTCAAGCGAGTCTCCTGCCTCTGCCTCCCAAGTAGCTGGGACCACAGGCACCCGCCACAACGCCTGGTTATTTTTTTGGTTGCAGCCATCATTGTTGTTTGGTGGGCCCGGGCTAGATTTGAACCTTCCACCTTAGGTGTATGTGGCTGGCGCCTTAGCCACTTAGCCACAGGTGCTGAGCCAACTCAGGTCATTTTTTAATTTTTTTAGAGATGGAGGTCTCACTATGTTGCCCAGGCTGGTCTCAAACTCCTGGTTTCAAATAGTCCTCCTGCCTCAGCCTCCTAAGTGCTGGATTTACAGGCATATTCCCTGCACCCAGTCAGTATCCGATTTTTTTAAAAACAGTGTAATATAGATTGTCACGCAAGGTATCAATGATGAGGTCTCACACTATGTGAATAGAAAAAACAGGAAATATTAATATACATCATGGAAAAGAAAAGAAGTGGGATAGCATTCCTCGTGTAGTTGAATGGCTTTCCTTATCCCTTTATTTATTTCTGTTCAGCACTTACCTACAAACTTGGTATGTAACTAATCTTTTTTCTTTTTCTTTTTTTTCTTTTTTTCTTTTTGAGACTGAGTCTTACTCTGTCACCCTAAGTAGAGTGCTATGGTGTCCTCTTGGCTCAGAGCAACTTCAAATTCTTGATTTCAAGCAATCCTCTTGTCTCATCCTCCCTAATAGCTGGGACTACAGATGCCTGCCTTGATGCCCTGCTAGTTTTTCTATTTTTAGTAGAGATAGGGGCTTGGCTTAGTGCCCATAGCACAGGAGTTATGGCATCAGCCACATACACAGAGGCTAGCAGGTTTGAATCTGGCCTGGGCCAGCTAAAACAACAATGACAATTGTGACAAAAAATAGCCAGCTGTTGTGGCGGGCACCTGTATTAAAATTAAAAAAAAAAAAAAAGTAGAGATAGGGCCTTGATCTTGTTCAGGCTGGTCTTGAACTCCTGAGCTCAAGTGATCCACTTGCCTCCACCTCCTAGAGTGCTAGGATTACAGGCATGAACCACTGCTCCTAGCCTATTACTAACCTTCAAATTCAACAATTCTTTTAAGTAGTTTCATTCAACAGAAACTCATAGAGCACCTTCTGTGTGCAGGCACAATTCTTTAGAGAATAAAATTCCTTTGTGGAGCTTACATTGTAGCAGAATAGTACTTTGCATTGACATATACAGGAAACTTCAGTGTGACATAAAAGAATTTGATTTTTATAATTACTCCCTGTATCATTGCAAAGTATTGTTAAAATGTTACTATTTAAGATAATATAAATTATAAATCTACCTAAGCAGACATATATAAATTGTAACATATCACAGTCATCTGAAAGCAAACTAAAAAAGAAAGTCAAAGCTGTCAATTGCAAAATTTTCTACTGGGTCTTTTTATTTTTTTTTGCAGTTTTTGGCCGGGGCTGGGTTTGAACCTGCCGGCTCTGGCATATGGGGCCGGTGCCCTACTCCTTTGAGCCACAGGCGCTGCCCTCTACTGGGTCTTTCATTAGCATGAGTATCTGACATATTAATGAGTGAGGGTCCCACAGGTGAGCTAAATGTTAAATGTCACTATAGCCTGGGCACAGTGGCTCACGCACATAATCCTAGCACTTTGGGAGGCCGAGGCAGGTGGACAGCCTGAACTCAGGAATTCGAGACCAGTGTGAGCAAGAGTGAGATAGTGTCTCTCCTAAAAATAGAAAAACTAGCCAGACATTGTGGTGAGTGCCTGTAGTCCCAGCTACTGGGGAGGCTGAAGCAAGAGGATTGCTGGAACCCAAGAGATTGAGGTTGCTGTGAACTATGATGCCACAGCACTTTACCCAGGGTAACAGCTTGAGACTGAGAGTCTGTCTCAAAAAATAAGTAAATAAATCATTAAAAGGGGCTTGGTGCCCATAGCATGGTGGTTCATGCCTGTAATCCTAGCTGTCTGGGAGGCCGAGGTGGGTGGATAGCTTGAGTTCACCAGTTTGAGAATAGCCAGAGCAAAAAGCAAGACCATGTCTCTACTAAAAAAATAGAAAAACTGAGGCAAGAGGATTGCTTGATTCCGAGTTGGAGGGTGCTGTGAGCTGTGACGCCACGGCACTCTTCCCAGGGTGACAGCTTGAGACTTTGTCTAAAAAAAAAAAAAATTCTTTCTATGCACCATTGAATTGTCTTGAGGACTCTTGAGTTATTATGATTAGGTTATTGAGGGGAAGTTACAGAAGAATCCACATAAAGAGTACCTTTCAAGGCCGGGTTTGGTGGCTCACGCCTATAATCCTAGCACTCTGGGAGGACTAGATGGGTGGATAGCTTGAGCTCACGAATTTGAGACTAGCCTGAGCAAAGGTAAGACCCCCTCTCTACTAAAAATAGAAAAAAAGGCAAGAGGATCTTTTGACCCCAACAGTTGGAGGTTGCTGTGAGCTATGATGCCAGGGTACTCTACCCAGGGTAACAGCTTGAGATTCTGTCTCAAAGAAAACAGAGTACCTTTCAAAGAACAAAATATTATATTTAAAGTTGCCTTGAAGAGTTACAAATTTCCTGGGTCGGGCATGGTGGCTCATGCCTGTAATCCTAGTACTCTGAGAGGCCAAGGCTGGTGGATTGTTTGAGCTCAGGAGTTCAAGACCAGACAGAGCACAAGGAAGACCCTGTCTCTAAAAAGAAAAATAGCCTGGCATTATGACAGGCACCTGTAGTCCTCGCTACTTGTGAGGCTGAGGCAACAGGATCACTTGAACCTAAGAGTTTGAGGTTACTGTGAACTATGACACCCCAGCACTCTACCCAGGGCAGCAAAGTGAGACCCTATCTCTTAAAAAAAAAAAAAAGAAAGAAAGAAAAGAAAAGGAAAAAAAGTTATAAATTTCTATCTCTTTACCTGTTTAAGCAAAAAATTAATGTCTAGAGATGTTATAAAAGGAATTTCTGGCCAAGCACAGTGACTGATCCCTATAATCCTAGCATTTTGAGAGGCCGAAGCACTGGAGACCAGAATTTCAAGACCAGCCTGGGCAACAGAGTGAGGCTTCCTCTCTACAAAGAAATAGGAAAAATTAGCTCAATACGGTCAATACCTATAGTCCCAGCTACAAGGGAGGCTGAGACCAGAAACTGAGTGCAGGAGTTAGAGGCTGCAGTGAATTATGATGATGCCCGTGCACTCTAGCCCAAACCATAGAACAAGACCCTATATCAGAAGAAAAAAAAAATATATATATATATATACACACAGTGGAGAAGAAAATGTTCTAAATTATTTAAAAGTTCCACTCCCAACTTTAACTACTATTAATCCTTAGAAAAAACCAGGGCAAGAAACTAGTTGACTCATTTGATGTTCAGTTCTATGAACCTAAAAACTGATGGTATATAGGCTGGGCGTGGTGGCTCACACCTGTAATCCCAGCACTTGGGAGGGTTAGACAGGTGGATTACTTGAGCTCAGCAGTTTGAGGCCAGCCTGAGCAAGAGGGAGACCCCATCTCTAAAAAACAGACAGGAGTTGTGGTGGGTGCCCATAATCCTAGCTACTTGGGAGACTGAGGCAAGAAAATCACTTAAGCCCACGAGTTGGAGGTTGCTGTGAGGTGTGACACAACCGGAGGCTACAAAGTGAGACAATGGGCTTGGTGCCTGTGGCTAAGGCATCAGCCACATACACCTGAGCTGGCGGGTTCGAATCCAGCCTGGGCCCGCCAAACAACAATGACAGCTGCAATTCAAAAAATGGCTGGGCGTTGTGGTAGGCGCTTGTAATCTCAGACACTTGGGAGGCGGAGGCAGGAGAATCGCTTGAGCCCATGAGTTGGAGATTGCTGTGAGCTGTGATGCGACAGCACTTTACCCAGGGCGACAGCTTGAGGCTCTGTCTCAAAAAAAAAAAAAAGATTACCCAGGCATGGTAGTGTTTTAGCTATTTGGGAGGACTGCTTTGAGCCCAGGAGTTTAAGGTTGCAATGAGCTATGATTGTGCCACTCCACTGCAGCCTTAGCAACTGAGCAAGACCCCATCCCTAAAAAGCAATCAAAAAAATTAGCTAAAAAATAAAATGTGCTAAATTTGTTACAGACCTGTGCAACAGACTTGCAGACCAAAGCTGATCGCCTGGTACAGATGAGCATATGTTCTTCCCTAGCACGGAAATTCCCCAAACTAACCATTATAGGGGAAGAGGTAAGAGTTGCCAGAGACACACTATTTTTTAATCCCTGTTTACTATATATATTTATAACTAAGACTTTAATAATTTTTATACCACTATTATGATTTCAACCATTATGTCTATTAACCACAAAAATAATTATTATAAATTAGACTTGGAGGAAATATCTGATTTTAAAATATTTTGGTCCATTTCTCAGCCCCTTGGCCAAAGGAGATATAGTTACTGTTGTAATACCCAGCATACAAACTATATGTTGAGCAGAGTTTCAGAATTTGGGATTAAAATGGGATTTGTTGTTGTTTATTTGTTTTTAAAATTAGCCTTGTTTGCATATTTCTTCAAAGACTAGAACACTTTGAAGGTAAAAGGAATTAACATCTCGTGTTAATTGAGAGATTAGAAGTATCTGCTGTCAGAACCACTGTTTAAGTTTAATAATACTTAAAAATTTTTTTCTTTTTTTTTTTTCCCGCAGTTTTTGGCCAGGGCTGGGTTTGAACCCGCCACCTCCAGTATATGGGGTTGGCACCCTACTCTTTTGAGCCACAGGTGCCACCCTAAAATTTTTTTCTTTCTAAACCTTGTTCAGGACAATGAAGTTGGGACCATTTAAAATTTGATGAGTCCTATATGGTTGTTTTTGCAGTTTCATTAAGTTTGCTTTGAAAGCTCTAAATGAGCAGTTCTCAGCCTGTGGGTCGCAACCCACAGGAACTGTATTGAAGGGCCACGGTGTTTGGAAGGTTGAGAGCCACTGCTCTAAACCTAAATAGTAAACAGAAGGGACTAGGAAAAACTGTTATGCAGCATTTCTTCTGTTACTGATACAAAGTGTACTCTGTAAACACTCACTAGTTTCTGTTCCCTTGATGTTATCTCTGCTTTAGGATCTGCCTTCTGAGGAAGTGGATCAAGAGCTGATTGAAGATGGTCAGTGGGAGGAAATACTGAAGCAGCCATGCCCAACACAGTACAGTACTATTAAAGAAGAAGATGTATGGTCCATTTTTATACTTAATTCTTCTATTAATCTTTTTTTCCCCCCATGGTAAAAGAAAGAAATAAAATTTTCCTATAAAATGAAAAGCTGGGCTTGGTGCCCATAGCACAGTGGTTAAGGCACTGGCCACATGCACCAAAGCTGGCAGGTTCGAACCTGGCCTGGGTCAGCTAAACAACAATGACAACTGCAACAACAACAACAACAACAAAAAATAGCCGGGCATTGTGGCAGATGCTTGGAGTCCCAGCTACTTGGGAGGCTGAGGCCAAAGAATCGCTTAAGCCCAAGAGTTGAAGGTTGCTGTGAGCTGTGATGCCACAGCATTCTACTGAAGGTGACATACTAACACTCTGTCTCAAAAAAAAAAAAAAAAAAAAAGAAAAGCTGGTAGTTATAAAATAGGGGCAACCAAGACCTTGAAATCTTTTAAAGCCAACACAGGTATATCAGGCCAACACAAGTATATGGAGTGTCTGATCTATTAATTTTAGAGTTCAGTTTATCATCCTATAGACTTTCCCCCCACCCCCCAAAACCATTATTAAAAATATGTTTGGGGCAGGGCACGGTTGCTCAAGACCTATAATCCCAGCACTCTGGGAGGCCAAGGCAGATTGCTTGAGCTCAGTAGTTCAAGACCAGCTTAAGATGCCTGTAGTCCTAGCTATTGGGAGACTGAGGCAAGAGAATTGCTTAAGCCCAAGAGTTGGAGGTTGCTGTGACACCATGGCACTCTATCCAGGGTGACAACTTTGTCTCAAAATAAATAAATATATAAAAAATAAAATAAAAGTATTTAATTAGACTCAGCACCCATAGCTCAGTGGTTAGGGTGCCAACAACATGCACCCAGGTTGCTGTGAGCTATGACACCATGGCACTCTATCCAGGGCAACAGAGTGAGACTCTGTCTTAAAAAAAAAAAACAGCCAGGCATTGTGGTGGGCACCTGTAGTCTTAGCTACTTGGGAGGCTGAGCCAAGAGATTGCCCAAGAGATTGAAGTTGTTGTGAGCTGTGATGCTATGGCACTCTACTGAGGGCGACAAAGTGAGACTCTGTCTCAAAAAAAAAAGAAAAACAATAAATAAAATTCTTAAATCAGACTTTTCTCCATTTTTTTTGTGGCGGGGGACAGAGCCTCACTATGTTGCCCTTGGTAGAGTGCTGTGGCATCACAGCTCACAGCAACCTCCAACTCTTGAGCTTTAGTAATTCTTTTGCCTCAGCCTCCCAAATAGCTGGGACTACAGGTGCCTGCCACAACACCTGGCTTTATTTTTGTTGTTGATGTCGTTGCTTAGTACATGTGGGCCAGGTTCGAACCCACCAGTCCCAGTGCATGTGGCTGGTGCCCTAACTACTGAGCTATGGACGCTGAGCCACTTTTCTCTACTTTAAATGAACTTTTTATGATTATGAAACAAGAAGGTTCTTGTTTTTATTTTCTGAGACAGATTCTCAAGCTAGTGCCCTGGATAAAGTGAAGTGGCGTCATAGGTCACAGCAACCTCCAACTCTTGGGCTCAAGTGATCTTCTTGCCTCAGTTTTTCCTATTTTTAGTAGAGACAAGGTCTTACTTTTTGTTCAGGCTGGTCAGGAACCTGTCAGCTCAAGCTATTCACCCACCTTGGCCTCCCAGTGCGCTAGGATTACAGGCATGAGCCACCGCACCTGGCCAAGAATGTTTTTTGGCTATTACAAAACACATGGTGCTGGTTTAAGCCATCCATAATTTCAGAAATAAAAAAGAAAAAGAGTAGTTCTAATCTGTTTAAATCTGTTCTGGAGATTTTGTATGCTTGATTTAGATGTGTTCTTTGTTTCTCCCTTTCTCCTTTTAGCTTGTCGTGTGGGTTGATCCTCTGGATGGTACCAAGGAATATACTGAAGGTTAGTATTTTTTATTTTATTTATTTATTTAGAGACAGAGTCTCACTATGTCGCCCTAGGTAAAATGCCATGGTGTCACAGCTCACAGCAACCTCCAACTCTTGGGCTTAAGCTATTCTCTTGCCTTAGCCACCCAAGTAGCTGGTATTACAACACCTGCCACAACGCCTGGCTATTTTTTTCTGTTGCAGTTGTCACTGGTGCTTAGCTGGCCCGGGCTGGGTTTGAATGCACCAGCCTCAATGTATGTGGCCGATGCTGTAATCACTGTGCTATGGGTGCTGCCTCAGGTGGGTATTTTTAAAATTTATATATGGGCTAGATGCAGTGGCTCATACCTATAATCCTAGCACTCTGGGAGGCTGAGGTAGGTGGATTGCCTGTGCTATGGGGTTCAAGACCAGCTTGAGCCAGAGTGAGAACCCATCCCTGAAAAACAGCTGGGCATTGTGACAGGCACCTTTAGTCCCAGCTACTCGGGAGGCTGAGGCAGCAGAATCACTTGAGTCCGGGAGTTTGAAGTTGCTGTGAACTAAGATGCCATGGCACTCTACCGAGGGCAACAAAATCAAACTGTCTCAAAATAAATAAATAAATAAAATAAAATTTATATATGATAGCAGTAGAACAAGCAGCTAAGGTGCCAGTCACATACACCAAAGCTGGCAGGTTCAAATCCAGCCCAGGCCTGCCAAACAATGACAGCTACAACCAAAAATGGCCAGGCATTGTGGCGGGTGTCTGTGGTCCTAAGTACTTAGGAGGTTGAGGCAAGAGAATAGCTTAAGCCCAGGAATTGGAGGTTGCTGTGAGCTGTGATGCCATGGCACTCTACCCACGGCGACAGCTTGAGGTGCTGTCTCAAAAAAAAAAAAGAAAAGAATATGATGTTTAGTTGTAAACACTTAATATTTCATATATTACATGGAAAGCTGGTGTCATGTTTTATTTTTTTTCCTGAAATGATATTTGTGTTCATGGTAGCTGTTATACATCAGTGCTTGTCAAGATAGAGGGAGAACATTCATCTCCTTCAAATACTACCCGCCACGTATTCTACCGGCCCCTAATTCTATTTTTTTCTTTTTTTTGAGACAGAGTCTCACTATGTCGCCCTCAGTAGAGTGCTGTGATGTCACAGCTCATAGCAACCTCAAACTCTTGGGCTAAGCGAGTCTCTTGCCTCAGCCTCCCAAGTAGCTGGGACTACAGGCACCCGCCACAATGCCTGGCTATTTTTGTTGTTGTTGTTGTTACATTTGTCATTGTTGGTTAGCTGGACCTGGGCCAGGTTCAAACCTGCCAACTTCCGTGTATGTGGCTGGCGCCATAAGCACTGTGCTACAGGCGCCGAGCCCAGCCCCTCAATTCTTATGTCCTCCAGATAAGCGTAACTAGTATAGTAGATCTTTCATAGCTGACCACCTCCCTACATTGACCACCTCCTTAAGTTGACATAATTTTCACAGACCGGACATGCACCACATGTACATACCAGTATCATAGGCCTACTTTCTTATGTTGGGCATCTCTGTATGTTGAACAGTTTATTAATGTCCCTCGTCATTAACTTATAACTTACAGAGAGTCAACTTACAGAGGTTCTCCTGTGTTTTAAACCAGTGGCACCAAAGGGACTATCCTGAACCCTCAGCTCTAATGGTCTAGAAAAATGATGACAATATTTCTCATAGCCTCACTTTTTAAAGGTAGGCTTTGATATGTATGCTGCCAAAGTGAGCAGTAAAGATGAGTTTTGAAACATAGTACAATATGTTTCCTCCCTGAAGTCACCTAAAATGAGAAAAATTAGAAAGCACCAAATTAAAATTGGTAACCTAAAAGAAGGACCAGGCTGAGAGCCAGAGTGCTTAGGTTTTAGAAGCTTAAGAGCTTTCTTTTTAAAATAGAGATCTACTTAGATTTTCTTATATTGGTTCTCAGCTCATTCTAAAAAAAGAAAATTTCTCAGTTACTACTAAAAAAAAAAACAAAAAAAAACTCCCTGTTCTCAGATGACACATATCTGTAATGGGTGAATCATACAGTGTGTTTACTGAAAACATCTCTATAATCCATTGAGAAATAAGGAAGCTCTACAGCTTTAACATGTATAAGAGAACCTAGAAAGCTTATTTAGATCTTGACCCCCGACTCCCAGAGATTTTTTTTCACTAGTTCAGGGAAGGAGCCTGAGGAGATCTGTATTAAAAAATTACAACTGTGGTGGTTCAGGCCTATAATCATAACACTCTGGGAGGCTGAGGCAGGTGGATTGCCTGAGTTTATGGGTTGGAGACCAGCCTGAGGCATAGTGAGACCTCCTCTCTAAAGTGAGCGGGCATTGTGGAGGGTGCTTAAAGTCCCAGCTACTTGGGAGGCTGAGACAAGGGGATCACGAAGCCCAAGAGTTTGGGATTGCTGTGAGGTATAACGCCACAGCACTCTGCTGGGGGTGACAAAGTGAGACTCTGTCTCAAAAGGAAAAATACTTGTCTGTTGCGTTTAGGTTTCACGAGAGACAGACAGCGTCACTACAGGTGCAGTCTCGCATCTGGAATTATTATAGTGAAGGAGAGAGACTACCTCTCTGGTGGAAGTAGCAAAGCTTTATTGTTCAAGACCACCTTTTATAGTTGGCTGGTCAC
>CAUYTI010003469.1:0-11332 GCA_963575145.1 Galago senegalensis
TGCTCAGGTGGTGCCTGTGGCTCAAAGGAGTAGGGCACCAGCCCCATATGTCAGAGGTGGTGGGTTCAAACCCAGCCCCAGCCAAAAACTGCAAAAAAAAAAAGAAACAAAAACAAAAAAAGAAAGAAAGAAAGAAAAGAAATATCAGCTTGTGACCAGAACAGGTAGTGCCAGTACATAGCGCAATCTTTGTATATAGGAGGTTATCAATAAACCATTTGTTAAGTGAATAAATATTATCATGAATATTGCAAGCACACTTTTGAGATGAGTGGGTCTTAGTACTGTGGTAAAAATCCCAACTGCTTAATACCCTCTGAACCTTTTTACCAAAGGATCTTTGCACATTAGAACTGCAGGCAAGGCTCCCATACCATAGACATCCTGTTTAAAGACTTATAACCCAGAATGTTTAACTAAATACCTGCCAGTCCAGTCTCAGCTTAGCTCTGATAGCAATTGGATAACAAGAATGTAGAAAAGCCCAAAGACTTTCCACAGATGCTATAATAGTTTAAATTTTCTCACTACCAAGGCTAAAAGAACTAAATTACCAGGATGATGGTTAAAAACAGGGATGAATCTGGAGAATATTTTACCACAAACTGGAGAAAGAAACAAGACACACTGCTCTCCAAAACCGTTAAAGGGAATACATGATTACAGCAAAATTAAATGACTAACTACAGGAAAGAACTTGACGTGGACAGACAGGGGAGAGGTTCAGAAACCACCACTCAACACAAAAACAAAAGGCGAACAGTAGTGGCTCTTGTTTAGATAGTAACCACAGTTATTAATATGCCAATTTAAAGAAGGAAGCATACAATGATACGGCTAGAAAACAGGAATACAGAAGAAGGAGAAAGAAGGGGGGAATATGGATGAATAAAAGTCTGGCAGAACTCAGTAAGAAAATTACACTAGTCAGAGCAAGAAACTCAAAATCGAATATTGTGCGCTTAGCACAGAGAAACTAGTCACTTCAAGTGGTCTCAGTGTGGATGTAAATAACCCAACATACTCTAAACGTGCCTTTAGGATTGATTATTTTTATTTAAATTATTTAGTATTATTATTCTAGATGGGCAATATAGACATTTCTACCCAAAACTTGGTGATGAGCTTCTTCATTCAGTTTATTTCTCATCATCAGTTTGAAGCGCCTTCCTGAAGTGACTTCATACAGGACACATATTTTCTCCCCCCTTTCTTAACCTTTACACTCTCTTTAATATTATTTGAATTTGTTTCTGTTTGAATTTGCATCTACACCTACTACTATTTACAACATGTATTAGAAGGTTGGTTACCTCCGGTTAACTGTTGCGAACGGTATGTCCTAGAAGGAAAAAACACATTTTATATCTGCCATTTGAATCAGTGAAAAGTTCTACTGTTTGAAAGGAAATAAACCAGAGAGGAGAATTAACAGCTTTCATACAGCACAGAGCTCATAAACAAGCAGAAAGAAGAGCCGAAGCTAAATGAAATCCATTCCTAAAAGTAAATAAGGAAAACAGTAAGCAATTTCAAGGGGGAAGTAATTGTCCACTGGCCTAGTAGAGCCAAGAAAAAATGAAAAGGTCTAATCTCGGATGGTGGATTTGTCCTAATCCCTCGTTAATACATAGAATGAAATTTCCAAAGACAAATTACCCAGTAGGGTGTACTGATGTTACTTTAAGAGTTTGAACTCAAAGGACAGGACTGGTAAGCCTATTCAATTTCAGAACAACATTCTTTGACTCTTTTTATACTACTTGATAGTATAATGTTTTATTGGCTTGAGAATTTTAGTTCCATATTCCTTTGGTGGGTATTATTGAAATGAGTTCAATTTATAACAAAGATTAGACAACTTAAGTTATAAAGAGAAAAAGAAATTAAAAAAAAAAAAAACCTTCCTGATCTCTTGTATGTATACCGACCAGATGGGTGAGATGTCTTTAAACCAAAACCTGACATGTTAGTGTTTTAAACTAATGATGTTTTTGAAATGTAAAAATTAACTTATGGCTGCACTTTAAAACCATCTTTGCCGTGTTCACAGAGACCATCTCCCTTACACAATTTCTGAATTTTTCATTTGCCGCCGTGGGCTGTTCACATTTTCTCCATCCATCCATGACTCCCAGTTACTTCAGTACAACTGAAGTGGTTGTATAAAAAAATTCTCTAGTCATGAGTGCTAGCTTTGCTGTTACCTAACCTTTTCTAAAAAGCCAGGAAAATAAGGAAAGAATATAGAATTTTTCTCCTGGAATGACATTGAAAATATAAACTGGTTCTTTGCATGCTGGCTAGTCAGTGCTTTCACACCTTGGTGTTAAGATGTCAAAACCATTTATCAGAGTTACGAGAGAATCCTCCTAGATTCTGGCCAAACTGACCTTTAAAATCTTTTCCTTTACCCACTTATTCCCTAATCACAGGCAGAGCAACTAGCCAGTGAAGCAGTGTGCTTCGGAAAATGTGCAAGGCATTTGGGGCCCTGAGAGGACGCTGACGTCTTCATTGGCACGGCTTCTTTTCCTCTAAAGCACATTCACTTTCCTCGCATTTTTCTCATCTATTAGATCTCAGAGCCATCATTTCAAAACTACTCTTGCCAGCATTGTAAACTCCCTTATTACATTATGGGTTTTTATTTTTTCAATTTGTCTGGAATAAAAAGCACATCTTTGGGAGGCTGTCATGATTCTTTCCCCCCATTCTTCCAGCTGAGTAGGCAGCACCTCTGGGAACAGGTCAGAATGATTCTGCTATGGATTCATTACCTCCCACCCAGACTTGAACTTCCACAAGGCTCATTGCTAGGTCCCCTACTCCTCTCATGCTATAACTTCTCATCAAGTGATTCCATCCCTGCCTATCACTCCAACTCTCATCTGTAAATAGTCTGTTCTTACATTTATATGTACAGCTCAGTCTTATCCTTCAAGCATTAAATGGATGTATTGAACGGAATAAGGCAACATGTCGGAGTATCGCCAAAGTGTAACATGTAAGACTGAACACGTGGTTATCCCTCCCAATCGTTTCTGTGCTTCATTTTCTTTCTATTTCAGATAAATGTCACATCACCTATCCAAGTTATAATAATAATAATTAAAAGTCATCTTTAATACCTTTTCTATGATCAAGACCTGTTGTAAGACTATGTGTGGACTACATAGGTGCACATACAGTCTTAGCCTCTGTGCCAACAACCCCTAACCTATTCTTCTAACTTCATAGAGAGTGATAGTTTTCAAATATAAATTAGACCATTTAAGTTATTTGCTTAAATCTTTAGCCTTATAACTACCCATTGTTCTTAGCAGAAAAACAAAGTCCCTAACATGATCTCTCATGCTGAGATGATCTGAACTTCATTTTCTAGCATCATCTCAAACTTCTCTCTGCTTTTTCTCATTGGTCAAAACCTATACTTTGTCTGCCATACATTCCTTAGCCTGGTTCTTAATAAATTCTGTTCCTTCTTACTGGAATGTCTTTTGCTTCCCCTCTCCACCAATAATTATAATTTATCACTCTCTATTTTACATCAAGTGTCGTTTCCTTGAGATCCTTTCCAGACCTAGTTAGCTTTAACTCTTCACCATGAGCAATGGGCAACACTCTATCACGCATACCACTCTTGCAAGTTGACTCTTGTCTGTATCTCCATAGCACCATCAGACATGTCTGTTTCTATACACCAGCGGTTCTCAACCCGTGGGTTGCAACCCCTTTGTAACAATGAAAACACATCGTGGTACTAAGAAGGTTGAGAACCACTGCTATCTACCATTGATTTTATCTCTAGCTCCTTACATAGTGTTTAGTTAGCATATCTGCAAGTTATGCAAGCAAGTAAATGTGTGTGTGTGCATAGATGGGTAAGAAATTATTAAAGCTAAAGGCAAAGATGGTTAAGAATGCATTTACATGCTTTAAAATCATTGCCCACTAATATTTTCTGAGTATTTGCCCTGTGCCAGGCATTTCTCTCAAGATTTTACAAGCACTGATTAATGCATTATGTTCCATTTCTTATAGGAGAAAATGAATCTCCACCTAAAGTAGCATTGTAAATTCAGATTCAAGATTGTCTGATTTCTGAGCCTGAGGCTGCATAGCTTCCCAGTCTCATAAGCCATGCAACTTAACCTTCTCTAGGGATCTCTTTCTGATGTTGACTATAAGAATTAGTGATTATTTTTCTTCACTCTGATGAAAAATAAGTTTTGTATAACATTTATTTTTCATTTTTATTATGCTTAATTGTTAATGTCACACCTTTCTCCTTAAAGTGGTTAGTAAGGCTTGTTCCTTTCTTTATTACAAAAGAATGGCTGGAATAGAAACTCAGACATGGAGGATAGTCAAATATATTAAAATGTCATGAAACAAGGCTTATTAATTTGTGGTTGGCTGTGGAAAACAATGGTTCTTAAATAAATCCATAGTCTAGGGCTTGAACAAAATTGCCATAAAATATTTATAAAATTGCCATTAATTCAGAATAAGATATGGTTCAGGTATCATTTTTTTGTAAAGTTCCCAAGGTGACTCTGCCCATACTAAGTTTGGAGACGCCTTCAGTCCTAGAGTTCGGGTCTACAACATGAGGCTGCATGTCAATGTGTCCTTGCATCATGAATTAGTATATTTCCATGAAATTCTGTAGCGAGAGGGCCGAGAGGCAACTGAGACCACTCTGAAGTCTGGGGACTTTGTTTCCTAGGATTTAATGTAGTCCCTATGATATTTATAAATTAAAGAGCTTCACCTCAAATCAGACATAAAACTAAAGGTAATATAAAATGTTATCATTTATTTTCAAAATTTTAAATTATTCTACAGTATCTAAATGTGCATTCTCTCTTAGACAATGTCCTTTATAATTCAAACATTAGATACCACCAGCAACCCAGCAACCTGTATCAGCAGAGCAACAATGTACTAACCCACATTGGGGTGGGTGCATCTGGGACCATCCCCACTGCTGCCACTGGAGACACCTTCAGTGGATCACACACTTGTGGGCATCCTCCAGCAACCTGATACCTGGCCTGTGCAGGCCTTCCACCAGTGGCATTCACATCTGCAATGGTGGTGGAGCCATTCTGCACCTGTGTGTGTCCACCAGGCGTCCAGTCCAGGCCTCCTGGCATCAGTGTCCCCAGCAAAACTATGCCACTGCCCTGACAACTACCACACCATAGACCACCAAGGCATTCAGACACCATTGATATCGATTACAGCTGAAAAAATCACATGAAAATTACACTACTGCTCCCACTCAGTAGCCAAAGCACCCTACCAAACCAATGTTATGGGTGATGCCTATGGCTCAATGAGTAGAACATCAACCCCATATACTGAGGGTGGTGGGCTTGAAACCAGCCCCAGCCAAACTGCAACAAAAAAATAGCTGGGTGTTGTGGCGGGCACCTGTGGTCCCAGCTACTCTGGAGGCTGAGGCAAGAGAATTGCCTAAACCTGGGAGTTGGAGGTTACTGTGAGTTGTGACACCATGATACTCTACCAAGGGCAATAAAGTGAGACTCTGTCTCTACAAACAAACAAACAAAAAACCAAACAAACAAATTTAAAAAACCCAACATTATAAGAAACATTTATAGGAAAAAAAGTTTTCCTACAGAAAGCTACTCCATAAAATGGAAGATGCACAAATATCAACATTGGAACACACACACACACACACACACACAAAGCAAAAGAACTAGAAAAGGCTAAGAAACATTACACCTTCAAAGGAACATACAAATTCCCCAGTTATATATCCCCTTAAAAGGAGATCTATAATATGGCTTAAAAAATTCAAAGTAACGATCTCAAGTAAACTCAGTAAGATACAAAGAACAAATAAATAACATATAGAGAAAATGCAATACAATCAGAATAACGTCATGGTCTGAATGAAAATTTTAATAAAGACTAGGATATCATTAAAAAAAAAAGAACCAAATTCTGAAACCAAACAATTCAATGAGTGAAATAAAAACTACAATTGTGAGTTTGAACAATAAGTTAGATCAAACAAAAGAAAGGATTTTTGTACTTGAAGATAGATCTTTTGAAATAACTTAGACAAAAAAACAAAGAAAAAATGTATAAATGAAGAGAAAGTCAATGAGACATCTGCCACACCAGTAAGCAAGTGAATGTATCTGGGGAGCTCCAGAGGAGAAGATATGGGAAAAGACACAGTCAACATATCTAATAAAAGAATAGCTGAAAACTCCCTAAATCTTGGGAGAGTTTTAAACATTCAGATACAGTAACCTCAAAGATCCCTAGAGATTAAATCCAAAGTATATTATATGACTGAGAGTGAAGCAATGGGAAAAGATATTTCACACCAACGAAAACCAAGAACAAGCACTTGTATCAGATTAAAGATTTTAAATCAAAGAACATAGAAAAAAGACAAAGAAGTTCCTGATATAATGATAAAGGAATCAATTTATCAAGGGAATATAACAATCCTAAATATATATTTAACCAACAGTGGAGTACCTGGATATATAAAACAAATATTATTAGAATTAAAGAGAGAGACAGGCCCCAACCCAATAATAAGGAATTCAACACTCCACTCTCAGTATTGGAAAGATCATGTAGACAGAAATTTAACAAAGATGTATTGGACTTACACTACACCATACAACAAGTGGACCTAGAGATATGTACAGAATATTTGACCCAACAGCCCAAATTCATGAAATTCATGTCATCTGGACAAGAAACATTATCCAGAATAGATCATTCACTGGGCCACAAAATAAGAATCAACAAATTTTAAAGAATCAAAATCCTATAAGGCATCTTTCCAGACCACATTAGAATAAAACTAGAAATCAAAAATAGTAGAAAGTTTGGGAAACTATCTAAATACATAGAAATTAAAAAATAGGATTTTGAATAACCAATGACTCAATGAAAACATTAAAGAGAACATTTAAAAATGTCTTAAAAGAAATAAAAAAAGAAACAAAACATAGCAAAGTCTATGAGCTTCAGTAAAAGCAGTGCTAACAGGGAAGTTTAGAACAATAAATGCCTTGATCAACAAAGTAGAAAAATTTCAACTGTATTTTAAGACTTTAATATGCAATTGTTAAAACAATTCACTTGTAAAATTCAAAATGTCTCTCACAAGAAAATTACTCTGAATGTTCATTTCACAAGTTACTTACAATGTTGCTGTAATTTGCTCACAAGGAGTCTCATAATTTATATTTTCTTCATTCACCTTACATGAAGGACATTTCAGGTGCCTTAGTTTTCCTTGGAAGAGTATATAAATGATGCTCATCTAATTTAAAAATATTTTATATCTTTTCAAAAGCATTGATTAAATTTATTTTAGAATACCATGGAGTACTATGCAGCCATTAAGAAGGATGGAGAATTTACATCCTTCATGTTCACGTGGATGGAGCTAGAGAATGTTCTTCTGAACAATCAACACTACTTTTTATGTTAGCTGTCCAATCAGTGTATCTTTTTTTTTCTTTATTGAGACAGAATCTCACTTTGTCACCCTCTGTAGAGAGCAGTGGCATCACAGCTCACAGCAACCTCAAACTCTTGGGCTTTAGCAATCCTCTTGTCTCAGCCTCCCAAGCAACTGGGACTACAGGTACCCACCACAACACCCAGCTATTTTTTGGTTGCAGTTGTCATTGTTGTTTAGTAAGCCCGGGCTGGACTTGAATCCTCCAGCCTCGGCGTATGTGGCTGGCGCCCTACTCACTGAGCTATGGGCACCATGCCCAGTGTTAATATCTTGTTAGTTTTTTTTTGGTTTTTTTTCTCTATGCATATACATGTGTTTATTGGGTTTCCACTTTTTGCCTTTACGAAATTAAAAAGGCTTAAAATTTAATAACAATAACAATATTTAAGATAAGGACTAGGAAAAAAAACCTCATAAAGAATGAATGAAAATAAATACATTCAGAAAAGAAATCAGACAATTGGTGAATGAAATATTGAGCAATAATAATAATAATGCAAAAAAAGTAACATTCACAGTGTCAGATAAAAGTATGTCTAACATAGAATGCTTTGACTCTGAGGTTCAGTATGGAGTCATCAGTTAACTCCTTTTTTTTCTAAAGTCTCAAAAAATAGACAACTAATATTTATAAATAAAAATAGAAGACAATTCAAAAACAGATCATGCCAAATCTTATAGACAATAGAAAAGGAAGAAATACTTCAAAATCATTCTACTTTATCTGGATATATCTGATATTAAAATTGGAAAAAATATATTATTATAAAGGGAAATTATAAACATATTTCACTTATAAATGAGGATATAATATCCTAAACAACATATTAACAAGTTGAATTAAAAATTATTGTTCAAATAATGTACTTTGGTCAAAATTAAATTCAATTTATGTGAGAATTAGTCACTATTTACTTTTCTTTTTTTTTTCCTTTCCCTCACCCCCTCCTTCCTTCTCTCTCTGTCTGCTCTCCCTTTCCCCCATCCCCCACCACGTCATTAATTGTCCTCATATCAAAGTTGAATACACAAGATTCATGCGTCTCCATTCCTGTGATGCTTCACTAAGAATAATGTGTTTCACCTCCATCCAGGTTAATACAAATGCTGCAAAATCTCCATTTTTTAATGGCTGAATAGTATTCTATCGTATACATATACCACAGCTTGCCAATCCATTCCTGGGTTGAGGGGCATTTAGTCTGTTTCCACATTTTAGCAATTGTAAATTGAGCTGCAATAAATAGTCTAGTATAAGTATCTCTATAATAAAAGGGTTTTCTTCCTCCTGGATCCAGTAATGGGATTGCAGGATCAAACTGGAGGTCTAGGTTGAGTTCTTTGAGGTTTCTCCATACTTCCTTCCAAAAAGGTTGTATTAATTTTCAGTCCCACCAGCAGTGTAAAAGTGTTCCTTTCTTTCCACACTTGCGCCAGCATCTGTAGTTTTGAGATTTTGTGATATGGGTCATTCTCCCTGGGGTTAGATGATATCTCAAGGTGGTTTTAATTTGCATTTCTCTAATAATTAGGGATGATGAGTATTTTTTCATATGTTTGCTAGCCATTCATCTGTCTTCTTTAGAGAAGGTTCTGTTCATCTCTCTTCCCCGTTGATGTATGGAATTGTTGGCTTTTAAATGTGGATTAATTTAAGTTCTCTATAGATCCTAGTTATTAAGCTTTTGTCTGATTCAAAATATGCAAGTATCCTTTCCCATTGGGTAGATTGTCTATTTGCTTTGGTTGTTGTCCCCTTAGCTGTACAGAAGCTTTTCAGTTTAATTAAATCCCATTTGTTTATTTTTGTTGTCATTGCAATTGCCAATGCAGTCTTCTTCATAAAGTCTTTCCCCAGGCCAATATCTTCCAGTGTTTTTCCTATGCTTTCTTTGAGGATTTTTATTGTTTCATGTCTTAAATTTAAGTCCTTTATCCATCTTGAATCAATTTTTGTGAGTGGAGAAAGGTGTGGGCCCAGTTTCAGTCTTTTACATATGGATATCCAGTTCTCCCAGCACTCCTCCAGAAAAGATGGGGGGAAAGACTCCCTATTCTTTTTGTTGGTTCTAATTCACATTTCCCTAAGGACTTAATGATATCAAACATCTTTTCATGTTCTTATTTTCCATCCATAGCTCCTCATTAGTAAAATCTCTCTGCAGGTCTTTTGCTCATTTTCTAATTGTATTGTTTGATATTTTTCTATAGCATTTTGAAAACTCCTTATGTATTATAGATACTAGTCCTTGGTCAGTTTGCAAGTATTTTTTCATGGTCTGTAACTTGTATTTACATTTATCAATTTGCCAGTTACTGTATGTCTTTTGTGACTTACAGTTTTATGTCATTCTTCACCCAGTCAAAGGTCATGAAGATTTTTCTTGTACACTTTTTCTAAAAGTTTACAGTTTTACATTTTATTATTAAATCAGTGGTTCATTTTTCTTTTCTTTTCTTTTTTTTTAGAGACAGAGTCTCACTTACTTTGTTACCCCAGTAAAGTACCATAGAACATCACAGCTCACAGCAACCTCAAATTCTTGGGCTCGAGCAATCATCTTGCCTCAGCCTCCAGAATAGCTGGGACTACAGGCACAATGCCCAGCTATTTTTAGAGACCACAATGCCCAGCTATTTTTAGAGGCCCAGCACCACAATGCCCAGCTATTTTTAGAGACAGAATCTCACTCTTGCTCAGGCTGGTCTCGAACTCCTGAGCTCAAGCGATCCACATGCCTCGGCCTCCTAGAGTGCTAGGATTCAGGTCTGGGCCACCGCGTTCAGCCTAATAATCCATTTTCAGTTAATTTTTGTCAACTAAATTAGCAAATTTGGTTAACACAATTTTTTAGTGTGAGATTTATGGCAGGTTTTTTGTTTGCTAGCTTGCTTTTTAAATAGACTGCACTTTTTAGAGCAGTTTTTTGCATACTTCAATACTGAATGGAAAGTAGAGTTCTCATGTAACCCCTTACCCACAGGACACACACAGACACTCAGCTTCTCCCACTATTAACATCCCGCCACAGAGTGGTTCATTTGTGACAACCGATAAACTTATGTTGATGCAGCAGCATCACCCAGAGTTCACAGCAGGGGGTTGTACATTCTATGAGTTTGGACAATACAGAGTAGTTTTACTGCCCTCGAAATCCTCTGTGCTCTGCCTCTTCATCCCGCCCTCCTTCCAGCCCCTGGCAATCACTGATTTGTGATTGCCTCTATACTTTTGCCTTTTCCAGAATTTCATTTAATCAGAATCATATAATATATAGCCTTTGTAGACTGGCTTCTTTCACTTCATAAGTGCATTTAAGTTTCCCCCATGTCTCTTCATGGCTCCAGAGCTCATTTCTTTTTAGTGCCAAATAATATTTCATGTCTGGATGTACCCTAGTTTATTTTTTCACCTACTATAGGTGGTTCTAAGTTTTAGCAATTATTAATAAAGCAGCTATAAATATCTGTGAGCAGACTTTTGTGTAGACATAAGTTTTCAACTCATTTGAGTAAATACCAATGAGGGAAACTGCTGGGTCATATGGTAAGAGTACAGTGAGTTTTGTAAGAAACTGTCAAACTGCCTTCCAAAGTGGCTGTATTCCCACCAGCAGTGAATGAGGGATACTGTTTCTCACTAGCATTTGGTGCTGTTGTAAAGCAAAGCAAAAACAGGCGAAGTTATGTGGATCAAGGACGATAGACACTTTCCCACACAAGTTCTCAGTCCCTCCCTATTTTCTCATGCACTCCTAACCGCATATCGGGCCCTAAGACCTGGAGGCAGTACTCAGT
>CAUYTI010003471.1:0-12894 GCA_963575145.1 Galago senegalensis
TACAGGCGCCCGCCACAGCGCCTGGCCATTTTTTGGTTGCAGCCATCATTGTTGTTTGGCGGGCCCAGGCTGGGGATTTGAACCCGCCACCTTAGGTGTATGTGGCTGGCGCCTTAGCCGCTTGAGCCACAGGCGCCGAGCCCTTGGTTATTTTTCTTATCTTTTCTTTATTTACCTTTTTGGGTTTTCCACATTGCCTACTAAAATATAAATGAAATTGATAATTTAAAAACAGGTTTTTCAGATAGGAAACCATCCTCATACTGCCTTTTGATCTTTGACAAAGGAGACTAAGACATACACTGAGGAAAACAATCCCTAGTCAATAAATGGTGCTGGGAAAATTGGATAGCTACGGCTCGGCGCCTGTGGCTCAAGCGGCTAAGGCGCCAGCCACATACACCTTAGGTGGCGGGTTCAAATCCCCAGCCCAGACCCGCCAAACAACAATGACGGCTGCAACCAAAAAATGGCCAGGCGTTGTGGCGGGTGCCTGTGGTCCCAGCTACTTGGGAGGTGGAGGCAGGAGACTCACTTGAGCCCAGGAGTTGGAGGTTGCTGTGAGCGTGATGCCATGGCACTCTACCCAGGGGGAACGCTTGAGGCTCCGTCTCAAAAAAAAAAAAAAAGAAAAGAAAATTGGATAGCTACATGTAGAAGACTAAAACAGGATCCACATCTATGACCACTCACAAAAATTAACTCATAATGGATAAAAGGCTTTAACTTAAGGCATGAAACTATAAGAATTGTGGAAGAAAATGTTGGAAAAATTCTTATAGGTATCAGCCTAGACAAAGAATTTATGAAAAAGACCCCAAAAGCAATTACAGCAACAATAAAAATAAATAAATGGGGCTTGATGAAATTTAAAAGCTTCTGCACAATGACACAATCAAGAGAGCAAATAGACTAACTATAGAATGGGAGAAAAATATCTGCGTGCTATACATCTGATAGTTTATGAAAAATCTACAAAGAACTCAAGCAAATCAGCAAGAAAAAAAGCAAGACGACCCCGTCAAAAAGTGGGCAAAAGATATATGAACCGAAACTTTTCAAATGAAAATATACTAATGGCCAACAAACACATGAAAAAAATGCTCAGAGAATCAAATCAAAATGACAGTGTGATATCATCTACTTCTAGTGAGAATGGCTCTCACCAAAATGTCCCAAAACAACAGATGCTGGTGCAGATGTGGAGAGAAAGGAACACTTACACACTGTTTGTGGGACTGCAAACTAGTATAACAGAAAGTAGTACAGGGAGATAGCTCAAAGAACTAAAAGTAGACCTACCATTTGATACAGCAATCCCACTATCCCACTATCAGGTATTTAACCAAAGGAGGAAAAAAAACATTTTATTAAAAAATACTCATGCACTTAAATGTTATATAACAACACAATTTACAATCGCAAATTTAGGAAACAACCCAAGTGCCCAGCAATACATGAACGGATTGATAAATATGGTATATGTATGGGCTGGGGTATATGTATTGCATGTTATCTGTAAAGGCTGAATATCAGCCATTACAAAAAATGGTGATCTAGTATTTTTTTCTAACAACCTCAATGGAAACGGAGACCATCTTCTAAGTGAAGTATTGCAAGAATCGAAAACACCACACGCAGTCAATACTAAATTGGAACTAATCTGATAACACTTATGTGCACATATGAAAGTAAAACTCAATGAAAATAAAACAGGTGGGAGGCTCTGGGGACCAGGGGATGGGTAAATTTACATCTAATGAGTACAATGCACACTTTCTGGGTGAAGCTCAGGCTTATAACTTTGACTGAATCTATACAAAGCAAATTATGTAACCAAAACTTGTGTGCCCCATAATATTCTGAAACTTTAAAAAACCAAAACAGAACGGTTTTTGTTTAAAGAAAGAAAGAAAGAAAGCAAGCGAGAGAAAGAAAGAGGCTTCTCCTAAATATTATTGGAACGCATATTTAGTTACTCAGGGATCACTAATTATCAACCAATTAATAAATTATAGTTGTCTTTAAAAAAAAAGACATAGCTTAGCATTAGGAATCATTTTATTTCTAAAAGTATCTGCTAAAAACAACATAACCAAGCACTTTCTGTAAAGAACTTAACTTTTCCATTATGGTAATTTGCTCTTGTACTCTGCAAGGGAAATCTGCCTAAGAAACATTAGTCAAGTAATGTAAATTACTACATCGTTTTTACTGAAATACCATAATGCTTAATCTCAAGGTACATAAAATCTTTTATGTTGCCATCACCTGTGTAGGTGACAATGATTACCTACTTATTCTTTTTTTTTTTTTTACCAACTTGTATTTTAAAAGCTTGGGGAAAAGAATAGTCTTCAAGTTCTGTAACTTAAATAACGGGTCAGAGAAATTACCACGTCTTTTTCCTACAATATTAGAGTTAAAAAGAACCTCAGAGGTCATTGAATCTACCCAGCTACTCAAGGAGCCGGTAATCGAGCTTTTCCTTGAAAATTCAATGTTAATTATATCAGTTTAAAGCGGTGTCTCCCATCGTTGCCGTTTTAGTTATCAGAAAGTTTCTTTCTCTCCCTCTCTCTCCTCCCCCGCCCATTGTTGTGGTTTTACTTACTAAAAAGTTTTCGAATTGTGTTCTCAGCCGCCGCCGCACCGCATTCGCGCCCGCGCGGTCTCTAGCTCGCGGAGCTCCAGCCCAAGGAGAAGGGGAGTAAGGAGGTCTTTATACACGTGGCTCCTACAAGGCAGACTGCCCACAAATCCACCCGTGGTAAAGCACCCAGGAAACAACTGGCTACAAAAGACGCTTGCGAGAGTGAGCCCTCTTCTGGAGGGGTGAAGAAATCTCATCGCTACAAGCCCGGTACAGTAGCACGCTGAAATTAGACACTATCAGAAGCCCTCTGAACTTCTGATTAGCAAACTTCCTTTCCGGCGTCTAGTGGGAGAAATTGCTCCGGACTTTAAGACAGATCTGAGCTTCCAGAGCGCAGCTATTGGTGCTTTGCAAGAGGTAAGTGAGGCCTACCTGGTTGGCCTTTTTGATGACACCAACCTGTGTGCTATCTATGCCAGACGTGTAACAATTATGCCAGAAGATAGGCAGCTCGCACGCCGCGTATGTGGAGAACATCCACTATGGGGTGGTGCCTGTGGCTCAAGGAGTAGGGCACCCGCCGGCCCCATATACTGGAGGTGGCATCTTCAAACCTGGCCCCAGGCAAAAACTGCAAAAAAAAAAAAAAAAAAAAAAAAGGAGTCCGCTATGATGGGAAAACATTTCATTATCAAAAAAAAATTCTCTTCTTCATGTTATTGGTAGTTCTGAACGTTAGAATTCCCCCCTCCCCCGGTGGGGGTCAAAAGATGCTTAAATATATGATTGCGACTGTAAAAATGGGGTCAGAAATCAGGTATTGGCCGTTTTCCCATTTTCATTTGTGTGTGAATTTTTAATATAAATGTGGAGGTGGGCAGCATTAATGCGATTCAAAATGTTTCAGTGAACAAGTTTCAGCAGTTCAACTTTCTAACCATTATAAATAAACCTGTTAAATTTTTCTGGACAGTGCCAGCATTTGAATTCTTTTAAAACAAGTAAATTTCTTATTGAGGGCAACTAAATGGTGTTTGTAGCATTTTTATCATGCAGTAGAATCCATCCATTCACTATACTTTTATAAGTGAGATGTCCTACAGGCAAGTACATTTGTTTGTTTGTTTTGTTTTGTTTTTTGTAGACAGAGTCTCACTTTATCGTCCTCAGTAGAGTGCTGTGGCATCACACTGCTCACAGCAATCTCCAACTCCCGGGCGTAGGCAATTCTCTGCCCTCCGCCTCGGGAGTAGCTGAGACTACAGGCGCTCACTACAACGCCCGGCTATTTTTTTGTTGCAGTTTGGCCGGCGCCGGGTTTGAAGCCGCCACCCCCGGTATATGGGGCCGGCGCCCTACCCACTGAGCCACACGCGCCGCTGCAAGTACATGTTCTTAATGTTGTCTGTCTTCTGTGCTGTTCCTGTAAGTTTGCTATTAAAATACCTTAAACTATAAAAGGAAAGTTATATGGAACTTTCCTTTTATAGTTTAAGGTATTTACATACAGCAGGAATCTGTTTTCCTATAACTTCTGTCCACTTGGGCTAATGCCGCCTTCTCTTGCTAGACTGAATAATAAATTCACTCTCTCTTCCTTAGAATTATTTGAAGAACACAGTTATTATGCTCTCTTGATATTTTTGGTGTACAAGCAAAATTTTCTCAATTATGCTTCACATGACTTAATTTAAATCTCCTTAAGAACCTGATTAATTTTCTTTGACTTAATTCTAGTTTGTGAGTTAACATATGGTTGCCCCAGGGGCAGCGCCTGTGGCTCACAGGAGTAGGGCGCTGGCCCCCATATATGTAGGTGCTGGGTTCAAACCCCACCCTGGCCAAAAACTGCAAAAAAAAAAAACACCAAACATATATATGGTCACCCCAAACTAAAGCAAACATCAATGTATTATCTATCTACCTTGTATTTCTTTTTTTTTTAATTTAATTATTTTTTTTTCAGTTTTTGGCCAGGGCTGGGTTTGAACCCACCACCTCCAGTATATGCGGTCGGCGCCCTACTCCTTTGAGCCACAGGTGCCGTCCTCTACCTTATATTTCAATTGCTGGGTTCTCAGTTGAATATGACAAACTCTTAGTTGCTTTAAGCAAGGAGTTCTAAGTTCTAAATTCAATAGGAATTTATTGAAAGTCTGTTAGGCAGCTGGAGGACTAGCCAGGACTACCCAGTCTAGAGAACTGGGATCAGGAAAAAGTGCAGGAACCAAGAGGCCAAAAATTCAGAATTGAAGTTAAATGCATACCTCAAAACTAACCTAATGTAGGCTCGGCGCCCGTAGCCCAATGAGTAGGGTGCCAGCCACATACACCGAAGGTGGCGGGTTCAAGCCCAGCCTGGGGCCTGCTAGACAACAACAACTGCAACCAAAATAATGGCCGGGCATTGTAGTGGGCACCTGTGGTCCCAGCTACTTGGCAGGCTGAGGCAAGACAATTGCTTGAGCCCAAGAGTTTGAGGTTGCTATGAGCTGTGACGCCATGGCACTTTACCAAGAGCAACATGGTGAGACTCTGTCTCAAAAAAAAAAAAAAAGAACACTAATCTAATGTGGCCACCACTGCCAAACCCTGCATACTGCCATGTACACTTCTGCCATTATTGAATCTAGAAACTGGCTGTTACTATTGGTACAGCTGTTGCCAGAATGAATTCTATACTGTCCCTGCTTCTTCACTTTATTAATGGTAAAGTCCATATAGGATGGGTCTGTTTGGTTAGTCATGTCTAGGTCATATGTCTTTGCTCTAGTTTCTTGGAAATTTTCCTGGTCTATAATGGGGTACAGGCTCTGGCTCCCATAAAGATGCCAATGGTGAGAGTTTCATAAAAATGGGAAGGGGCCTCACCTCATTTGCTGAGCATCCAAGGTAAAGGCAAATTTTCTCTACAAAAACTATAGTGTCATTCGATTTTTTTTGACAGCCTTATCCCACTGCTGATGCCTATTAATAACTAACCATCAAAATCACCGAAATGGGCTCGGCACCTATAGCTCAACCGGCTAAGGCGCCAACCACGTACACCTAAGGTGGTGGTTTCGAATCCCCAGCCCGGACCCACCAAACAACAATGATGGCTGCAACAACAACAACAAGAAAATAGCAGGGCGTAGTGGCAGGCGCTTGTGGTCCCAGCTACTTGGGAGGCTGAGGCAAGAGACTTGCTTGAGCCCAGGAGTTGGAGGTTGCTGTGAGCTGTAATGCCACGGCACTCTACCTAGGGGGACAGCTTGAGGCTCTGTCTCAAAAAAAAAAAAATCACCTAAATGTATTTTTCACATGTACCTCTCTTAGACCAGGTTGCCAATATAGTTGTTACTTCTTGAGATATTTATGAAACCCACAACCTCCTCTTCTGAAAACTTCCCCTGCACACACACGCATGCGCGCGCACACACACACACACTCACACACTCAAATGGGTTCTTGCAGCTATGGTTTTATGTATGAGTGCATGATGTTGGCCACAGTTGATTGGCCAAAAAGTAGACACACTTACATCAGTTGGGATAATCAGATTCTGGGTCATTCATTTGTCAGTTTCCTTTTTTTTTTTCCACAGCTTTTTTTTTTTTTTTTGCCGGGGTTGGGTTTGAACCTGCCAACTCGCCACCTCTGGCATATGGGGCTGGCGCCCTACTCCTTTGAGCCACAGGCACCACCCAGCCAGGTAGTCTTCTATGTGCTAGGGATACACCGGAGAACAAATCAGACAGAAATCTCTGTCCTTATGTAGTTTACATTCTAGTGTTTGTGTGTGTTGGGCGGGACCAGTAAAAAACAAAATAGGGAAATATACATAAACTATCAGGTGGTTATTAGGACAATGAAGAAAAATAAACTGCAAAAGGAGGATTGCAAGTACAAAGGGTAAGATTAATTTACAATATAATGGACATGTTGAGCTTCATAGAGAATGGAACATTTGAGCAAAAATCTGAAAAAGAAAATCATACAAATATTAATATTAAGAGGAAGAGCATGTCAGGCAGAAGGAACAGAAAGTGCAAAGTCCCTGAGGCAGGGAACATGGCTGGAGTGTTTAAGGAACAACAATAAGTTCAATATAGGTGAAGCAGAATGAGTGAATGGGCTAATTATGCAGGACTTTGTAGGCCTTCTTAAGGACTTTGGCCTTCCTTAATGAGAGATGGAGAATCATTGGAGGATTTTGAGCAGGATGCAATGATCTGACTGATGTTTGAAAAGGTTCCCTTTGGCTTCTGTGTGAAGAATGGACAAAGTAGGGCAGAGCAGTAGTGGGAGGATCAGTTAGGAAACTATTGCAGTAAGCCAGGCAAGAAATGATGATGTCTTGAATCAAGATGATAGTAGTAGTAAGATTCTCTGTATATTTTCAAGGTAGAGCGCACAGGATTTGCAGATGGATTGGATATGGGATCCATCCATCTTTTTCCATATAAGAAAAAGAATCAAGAATGACTTATAATAGGGGTGCATGCGGTGGCTCATACCTGGAATCCTAGCACTGTCTGAGAGGCCAAGGTGGGTGGATTGCCTGCCCTCACAGGTTTGAGACCAGCCTGAGCAAGAGTGAGACCCCGCCTCTAAAAATAATCAGGTGTTGTGCCAGGGGCCCGTAGTCCCAGCTACTCAGGAGGCTGAGGCAAGAGGACTCTTGAGTCCAAGAGTTTGAGGTTGCTGTGAGCTGTGATGCCAGAGCACTCTACCAAGGGGGACAAAGTGAGACTCTTTCTCAAACAACAACAACAACAAAAGACTTATAAGGCCAGGAGAAGTGGCTCACACCTATAATCCTAGCATTCTGGGAGGTCGAGGTGGGTGGATTGCTTGAGCTCACAGTTCAAGACTAGCCTGAGCAAGACTCCATCTGTACAAAAAATAGAAAACCTGAGGCAAGAGGATTGCTTGAGCCCCAGAGTTGGAGATTTCTTTGAACTAGGATGCCATGGCACTGTACCCAGGATGATAGCCTGAGAATCTATCTCAAAACAAAACAAAAAAAAAAAAGGCGGCACCTGTGGCTCAAAGAAGTAGAGCACCGGCCCCATATGCCAGAGGTGGTGGGTTCAAACCCAGCCCCAGCAAAAAACTGCAGAAAAAAAAAAAAGAATGACTTATAAACTTTTGACCTGGGCAAACAGAACAATGGAGTTGTCATTTACTCAAAATAGGGCAGACTGTAAGAGGGGCATTGTGGCAGGGGCCTATAGTCCCAGCTACTTAGGAGGCTAAAGATATTGGCTAGTTTGGTGTGACTAAATGCAAAATGAATTACACCTATTTAGTCCATTTGCATCCAGCTGAGGGACCTGGGGAGACCAACACCAGTAAGCACTCTGTAAGGAGAAACAAGGGTATGGCCCCCTCCAACTTTCTTCACTGGCTTTTATTGAGGTTTCAGGCATAAGAAAATATAGTACAGTGGAAAGCTTTAGAGAGACAGCAAAAGTCAAAAAACAAGTAGTTTTTTAAAAATTGCATGATTGAACTTTTTTTTTTTTTTTTTTGAGACAGAGTCTCACTATGTCACCCTCAGTAGGATGCCGTGCTGTCACAGCTCACAGTAATCTCAAACTTTTGGGCTTAAGCGATTCTCTTTTTTGGGGGGGGAAGGGCTGGGGGACCAGGTTTGAACCCACCACCTCTGGTCTATGGGGCCAGTGCCCTATTCCTTTGAGCCACAGACACCGCCCTTAAGCGATTCTCTTGCCTCACCTTCCTAAGTAGCTGGGACTGCAGGCGCCTGCCACAACACCTAGCTATTTTTGTTGTTGTTGTTGTATTTGTCATTGTTTTTTGGCAGGCCTGGGCTAGATTTGAACCCCCCAGCTCCAGTGTATGTGGCTGGTGCCCTAGCCGCTGAGCTACAGGAGCCGAGCAGCATGATTGAACTCTTAACACATCTTGTTTACTGCAGTTCTGTCTTGTCTTAATCTTATCACTACTAATATATGGCTTAAAACTAAGACAGCATGCTATGTCCAACAAATATTATTTTCCATACTCATAGCCAACAATGATTTCTGGGTTCTTCCCAGATCACTCTGTCCCTAATGCCTAACACTTTTAACCCTATGCTCTATCCTACAAACTAGATAATCAGTTATACGATGTTTTATTTTTTTTTGAGACAGAGTCTTACTTTGTTGCCCTGGGTGAGAGTGGTGTGGTATCACAGGGGACAGTAACCTCAAATTCTTGGGCTTAAGTGATTCTCTTGTCTCAGCCTCCTGAGTAGCTGGGACTACAGGCGCCTGCCACAACGTCTGGCTATTTTTTTTTGGAGATGGGGTCTTGCTCTTGCTCAGGCTGGTCTCAAACTCATGAGCTCAGGCAGTCCACTTGCCTCAGCCTCGCAAAGTGTTAGGATTACAAGAGTGAGCCACCGCTCCCAGCAGTTATACAAATTTTAAGTGGAGGAGTCTGAGCTGGAGATTCAAATTTGGGAGACAGCAGTCTACTTTTGAAGGATCATGAGATTAGATGAGATCAACAAGGCAGTGAATGTAAACAGAAAAATTGTCTAAGGACTGGGCTCTGCCTCCAGTAGTTTAAGCAGAGTTTTCAAAGTTTGATCCCTAGACCAGCCAGTTTGACTGGGAAACTTGTTAGAAATGTTCATTTTCATGTCTTATCCCAGACTTACTGAATCAGAAACTCTGGGGATGGTGCCCAGCAAGCTATGACTTAGTAAGTCCTGCAGGCAATTCTAAGGCATGCTGAAGTTTGAGACCAGTGGTTAACAAATCGGTGAGATTTGGAAAAACCAGAAAAAAACCTCAAACAGAGCAGTCAGCCAAAAGATCCTTGACTAAAAAAGTACCCCTACTGTTCTTCTACAATTAATTTGGAGAAACAACATTGTGAACCATACATTAATCTTTGGGTAGCAGGAGATTCTGAACCTATTTTTTTTAATTATTTTTATTAAATCATAACTTTGTACATTGATGCATTTCTGGGGTTTAGGATACTGCTTAAATCGACAATGTGAAATGCATAACGAAGGCAGAGAACTCCTAACACAAGAAAAGATTATGCCAGGCTTGATTCGTCAAATTACAAAGTTTTACTTGGAGAAGGGAAGCAATTTAAAGGAATGTATGATTTCCCTCTTTCTCTCTCTCAAAGTTGTTTTATGGCATAATCTCTACCCGACTTAATTCTAAAACCGAAGGAGAAAGGGAATCCATTGATTATTTCCTTACTCCCTTTTCTTTATTTTTTTTTTATGTGAAAAACATTTATTCTGAGAATCTAAAATCTGGACCAATGTTGGACTTTAGAAAATGCCTACACAGAATTTCTTCCCTAACACATTAACCATTTAATAATAAGGAGGGGAGAACCTTTTCAAAATATTGCTTCGGTTTGTCTGCAGTTATGTGATTTAAAATATCTCTGTTCTATTGAAAAAAAAATAGAAAAGAAAAGTTAAAAGTGTTAGGCATTAGGGACAGAGTGATCTGGGAAGAAGCCAGAAATAAAGTTAGAAAAGTTAACAAACCATTCCAAAACATACAAAACCAACAACGACAACAACAAACAACCTAAGTTATATCTTTCTTGGTGCATAACACAGTAACTAAAAAAAAAAAAATTTCATTTAGAGGGCGGCACCTGTGGCTCAGTGAGTGGGGCACCAGCCCCATATACCAAGGGTGGCGGCTTTAAACCCGGCCCCAGCCAAACTGCAACAAAAAGTAGCTGGGCGTTGTGCAGGCACCTGTACTCCCAGCTCCTCCGGAGGCTGAGGCAAGTGAATCACCTAAGCCCAGGAGTTGGAGGTTGCTGTGACCTGTGTGATGCCACAGCACTCTACCCAGGGCAACAAAGTGAGACTCTGTCTCTCCCAAAAAAAAATTCATTTAGAAAAAGGGTTCATTAAAAAAAAAAATTCCCTCTTTTATTTCTCTGGGTGGCACTTGTGGCTCAAAGGAGTAGGGTGCTGGCCCCATATGCCTGGAGGTGGCAGGTTCAAACCCAGCCCCGGCCAAAAACTGCAAAAAAAAAATCCCTCTTTTATTTCTCAACTGCAAAGTTAAAAAAAATTGAATTTATGTGATCTATAAACTCAAACCATCCCCAAACACCCATCCAGTATCAGGAAGAAATTGGATGACCACAGTTTTTAGAATTTAGTTGGCATTTTTAATAATAAATTCAGTGCTTGAAATTGGCTTTGCATACTGGTTTCCCTGGTCTCAGACAGCACCAGCCACACATGCAGCTCCCATGTGAAGTCCAGCTGAGGTATGTTCTCCAGACTCCAACTGTCTGCTCACCTGGGCAGAGGACTTTTTATGTGGATGGTAGACACCAAGCAGCCTGGCAGGGGATTGCTTTAAGAGAAGAGTTCAAACTGAGAGGATTTTTCCTCTTTTCCTTTCAACAACTTCTTGATGGGCAGCCAAATCACATGATGCCCATGGCCACCACAAGGAAATATCTTCCTGGATTTTATACAGTAAGATGCCATCAGGAAAGATGTACTTGGCTTGACCTTGGAAGCCAAAGCCACAAACCTTGAAAAGTGATTGTTCTAAGTAGCTAGATATCTTCTTGCTAGTTGGTGGTGGGAACTTCTGAGAAGTTGACACAAGGAACATAAGCAGCCTTTATGACATAGTTTATTTCCTTGCTGATAAACCGCAGGCTTTGTAACATTTTAAAAACTAAACAAAATACTGAGAAGTCCAACTTGCAAGCCAGAATACGTAAATTCATGAACATGTATAGATTTTTTAAAAAGAAGGAAAATAAGACTTTTTTAGAGAATGCAGGAAAAACTATATGTTTAAGTTGTGTCTACTAAGAACAACATAAAGGCCAATTAAAGACCCTTTCAGCACATTTTTTTTTTGCAGTTTTTTTGGCCAGGGCTGGGTTTGAACCTACCAACTCCGGGCTGGCCCCCTACTCCTTTGACCCAGAAGCAACGCCCACCTTTCAGCACATTTTAAGTAAAATGCCAGCCAAGAAGTGCTTGCAATCACCTGCCATTACTTTAGCCAGGGAAGGTCTGCAGCAGCTGGTTCACCTATGTAGTGTAGCTCTGGCCCAGGTCGTAGTGGCAGGCTGGACAGCTGAATACCTGGACCTGGAACGATCTGTCCAGGCAATCCTAGCACATGTTGTGCTGGGACACAGTCATGACTGGCTGGAACACCAGCTCCTGCCCGCAGATACACTGGAATGCCTCCTCCACCTTCCTTGGGAACACTGGCCTGTCCTTGAGACTTCAGGACCTCTGTCCACAGCCTGGCACTGCTTTTCTCTCTCTCTTTTATTTGAAACAGAGTCTCACTTTGTCATTCTTTGCTAGAGTGCCATGGCGTTACAGCTTACAGCAACCTTCAACTCCTGGGCTTAAGTGATTCTCTTGCCTCAGCCTCAGTAGCTGGGACTATGGGTGCCCGCCATAATGCCCGGCTATTTTGTTGCAGTTTTTACTGCTGGTTTTAGCTGGCCAGGGTCAGGTTCAAACCCGCCACCCTCGGTATATGGGGCTGGTGCCCTACCCACTGAGTCAGCCTCTATTAGCGTTGGTGAGTTTCTGATCACAAGACTGTTCTGCAGTTCTCTTCTTGCCAGAGAGATCTCAACCACCACTACCTGTGTATGTGAAAAAAATTCCCATTGTCCATGTTATCTTCATAAACCCTCCCCCCCAAGGACCAGGGAGTATGCTTCCTTGTTGCTGCAGCTTGTGGATACCTGCCACGCGGGGCCGACGCATGCCTTGATACAGGGTTACCCCATTCAAGGCTGAACAGGGACCTCCTCCTCCCCTTTCCTAGGCCTCAGCTCTTACACCTTGGTCAGCTTAGACAGCTGAGTCACCCACCATCTGGGTCATTCTCCTGTCCTTGACGTGCATCTGGATCCACATGGTGTTGGCGCTCTCTGGGCACTGCCAAGCACTGGCCTGCCAGCCTCCCTTTCCTTTAATTTATAATGTCTCTCTGTTTCCTAGCTCCTTCTCTATGGTCTATAAGCACATTTAAATAAATATTTACAATTAAAAAAAATAGGCTCGGTGCCTGTGGCTCAAGAGCCTAAGGTGCCAGCCACATATACCTAAGGTGGCGGGTTCGAATCCAGCCCGGGCCCGCCAAATAACAATGATGGCTGCAACCAAAAAATGGCCAGGCGTTGTGGCAGGCGCCTGTAGTCCCAGCTACTTGGGAGGCTGAGGCAGGAGACTCGCTTGAGCCCAGGAGTTGGAGGTTGCTGTGAGCTGTGATGCCATGGCACTCTGCCCAGGGGGATAGCTTGAGGCTCCATCT
>CAUYTI010003473.1:0-27081 GCA_963575145.1 Galago senegalensis
CAGGCGCCCGCCACAACGCCCGGCTATTTTTTTGGTTGCAGCCGTCATTGTTGTTTGGCGGGTCCAGGCTGGGGATTCGAACCCGCCACCTTAGGTGTATGTGGCTGGCGCCTTAGCCAGTTGAGCTATAGGCGCTGAGCCTCTTTTTTTTATTTTTGAGACAGGGACTCACTCCGTTGCCTAAGCTAGAGTGCAGTGGTATCATCATAGCCCAATGCAACCTTAAACTCTCAAACTTCAGGATCAAGTAATCCTTATGCCTCAGCCTCCCTAGTAGCTAGGACTACAAGTATGCACCACCACACCTGGCTAATTTTTTTTTATTTTTTATTTTTTTGTAGAGGCAAGGTGTTACTATATTGACCAGGCTGGTCTTCAATTCTTTGACCCTTGGCCTCCTAGAGGATTACAGACAAGAGTCGCAGTGTCTGGCCATGAACTGATTTTTCATTCTATTACTTTATTATTTTCCTAATCCTGAATTACCCTAGTTTCTTTGGAACCCAAAATTAATTATCCCAGATATGTAAGGAATTTTTAACTTTACACTGATTAAAAGTTTTGTGCATTATCACAAAAAGACCATATCATTAAAAAAAAGAACAACAAAAGGGCCAAAACAAACAAACCAAAAAAAAAAGCATAAATTTTTCTTTTTTTTTTTTCAGAGAGTCTCACTTTGTCACTCTTGGTAGAGTGTCATTGCATCATAGCTCACAGCAACCTGAAACTTATGGGCTCAAGCAATTCTCTTGCCTCAGCCTCTCAAGTAGCTGGGACTATAGGTGCCTTTTAGCGCCACCACAACGCCCAGCTATTTTTTTAGAGATGGGGTCTCACACTTGCTCAGGCTAGTCTTAAACCTGTGAGCTCAGGGCAATCTACCCGCCTTGGCCTCCCAGAGTGCTAGGATTACAAGTGTGAGCCACTGCATCTGGCCTTTACAGCATAAATTTTTAAAAGAAGAGAAAGATCCCAAAATCTTCCAAAGAAAACATGGAGTCGGCTCAGCACCTGTGGCTCAAGTGGCTAAGGCACCAGCCACATACACCTAAGGTGGCGGGTTCGAATCCAGCCCGGGCCCACCAAACAGCAATGATGGCTACAACCAAAAAAACAGCCAAGCGTTGTGGTGGGCGCCTGTGGCCCCAGCTACTTGGGAGGCAGAGGCAGGAGACTCGCTTGAGCCCAGGAGTTGGAGGTTGCTGTGAGCTGTGATGCCACAGCACTCTACCCAGGGGGACAACTTGAGGCTCTGTCTCAAAAAAAGAAAGAAAATGTGGAGTTACCTACATAGAAATTAGGATCAGACTGGCTATTACACTGCCCAACAAAAACATTAGACACAAGAAGACAGCACAGTAGTGCCTTCAAAACTGCAAAATAAGATAATTTTAATAAAAATTCAATATTCCGAATAAATATTAATTATGAGGGTAAAATAAAGGCATTTGAGGAAAGCAAAATTTGAGAACTTTACATTGCATGTTTCTGTTTTTATGAAGCTACAAGAAGAGTGATCTCAAAAAAATGGGAATATAAACTGTAAACAAGGCAATTATGGGATTGGATCTCCTATAATCTCAAAAGAAAAAGAAAACCCTAAATAACAAGGTACTTCCATGAATCCTAAAATACAAGTGGATAAATATAAGCTGTCAGCTACTAGATCCCCAGAGCACTAATGTCTGCACAGGAGAAAGTGGAGGGAAGCAACTACAATTAAAAACTGAAAATTACCAATGAACGTTAACTTAAAAGCTTAGCAAGTCAATCTGTGAATAGTGGCTGAGAAGTTTCATTTCTACCAGCTGCTGAGTGCAAGGATCTGCAAGTGTCTGCAATATGGTCTGAGAGACTGGAGATGGCTGAATTTCATGAATATTCCAAATGAACAACCAAAGCCCCACATAGAGAAGAAACTGCTGGCAACATCATCTAAATTAAATAAGACAGGGGCAATCGGGGGGCACCTATAGCTTAGTGAATAGGGCGCTGGTTCTGAGAGTGGCAGATTCAAACCCAGCCCCAGCCCTGGCCAAACTGCAACAAAAAATAGCTGGGCATTGTGGTGGGCACCTGTAGTCCCAGCTACTAGGGAGGCTGAGGCAAGAGAATTGCCTAAGTCCACGAGCTGGAGGTTGCTGTGAGCTGTGATGCCACAGCACTCTACCAAGGGGGACAAAGTGAGACTCTCTCTCTAAAAAAGAAAAAAAAATTAAAAATTAAAAAGACAGAGGCAATAGACACAAAGTAAAAAGAAAATATAAATAAAAGTAGAAGAAGGGACTAAGGCTAAGAGATATCACAAAGTAAGCTGTCATTATTTTTAACACTTTACAAAAACAATATAAGAGGAAATTTTAGAGCTGTGCTACCCAAATGGAGGTCCTGGCTGCATGTAGCTATTAAGCACTTAATGTATGGCTAGTCTAAACTGAGGTATGATAAAAGTGTAAAATGCACATCAGATTTCAAGGACTTATCATTTAAAAAGCATAGTTTGGCTCAGCACCTGTGGCTCAAGCGGCTAAGGCTCCAGCCACGTACACCTAAGGTAGCTGGTTCAAATCCAGCCCAGGCCTGCCAAACAACAATGATGGCTGCAACCAAAAAATACCTGGGCATTGTAGCAGGTGCCTGTGGTCCCAGCTACTTGGGAGGCCGAGGCAGGAGACTTGCTTGAGCCCAGGAGTTGGAGGTTGCTATGAGCTGTGATGCCACGGCACCCTACCCAGGGGGACAGCTTGAGGTTCTGTCTCAAAAAAATAAATAAATAAAATAAAAAGCATAATTTAAAGTAAATAAAATGTATAATTTTATGTTGAGTATATGTTGAAATGATAATATTCTAAAATAACCAATTTTTAAATATTATTAAAATAAATTTCTACAGTGTTTTAATTTTTTTAATGTGACTATAAAACTTTTATATTTCTGGCTTTCATAGCCCTGCTATCAGAGTTATGAAGTTAGAAAGCTATTATAAACCATGCAAAGTTCATAAAGGCTAGTTTTGCATTTAAAAAAGCAAGAGAAGATGGTGCTGCACTCAATACAGAAGGCACAGGGGTGCTAGAGCTTCACTGGACACTTCATAAAGAACACAAAGCTGAGGCCAGGCTCAGTGGCTCATGCCTGTAATCCTAGCACTCTGGGAGGCAAAAGCAGGTGGATTGCCTGAGTTCATGAGTTAAGACCAGCCTAAACCAGAGCAAGACCTTGACTCTAAAAATAGCCGGGCATTGTGATGGCACCTGTAGTCCTAGCTACTTGGGAGGCCCAGGCAAGAGAATCACTTAAGCCCAAAAGTTTGAGATTGCTGTGAGCTATGATGCCATGGCACTCTACCAAGGGTGACAAAGGAAAAAAAAAAAGAGCATGATGCTGCCCATATTCTCAGTCAAGCAGGATATTCTGGACCATTTGTACCCAGCGTCTCCTGAACAATGGACAGACTCTGGAGGAATAAGAAGCAGGAGCCAAGACTGCTGACCAGAAACACCAGCTGCCACATTGTCTCATAAGAAGGAAAAGTTTTAGATGAAAAAGAAAAACAAATACATATTGGGTGTAATTCAAAGAGAAACTAACAGAAATTCCACAGGAAAAAGTTGCAGAGTAAAACAAGAAGGAGCAAGATATTGCAGAGATCAATCCCTACAGCAATGTTTTTCAATTTTTTTTATCTGCCAGCACACTTGAACCTATTGTTAAACTTCCACAGTACACTTAAATTATGTTGACCAAAAAAGAGCGAAAAAAAGAACACACTTACTGTGCTTTGAACTTCTTTTGAAAATAATTTAATTAATGATTTTTAAAATGTTTTGAGGCACAATAGCATGAGATGTAAAATGAAGCAATAATGTACTACCCAACAGGATGAACAAAACAGTGTCCCACATATCAATTTTATCCATCAATGTGAATGGTCTGAATGCCCCACTTGAGAGATATAGGCTGGCTGAATGGATGAAAAAATACAACCTAAGTATCTTCTGTCTCCAGGAAACACATCTAACTCAAAAGAGCTTATACAGACTCAAGGTGAAGGGATGGAAAAAAAATATTCCATTCAAATGTTCCATTCAAAAAAAATATTCCATTCAAAAAAAGAAAGGATGCATTTTCATATCCATTATAATTGACTTTAAAACAAAAATAGTAAAGAAAGGCAAAGATGGTATTATACAATGATAAAGGGAGCAACTCAACAAGAAGATATAGCAATCTTCAATACATAATTAAGCACCTAACACAGGAGCACCCAGATTCATAAAGCAAACCTTACTTGAGTTAAGCAAAGAGATAAAAGAGCAGTAGCATAACTGCCAGGGACTTCAACACTCCACTGACAAAACTGGATAGACTGCTCTGTAGGAGGTAGATAGGTTGACTTCTCAACAGGGCACCCTGCCTCAATCCTGGGGTACCCAGGGGAACAGCCACAGATGGACAATCCCTGGGGGTTCATCAAAACCACAGAAGATGAAAAGAATCCAGAGGCACTGGAACAGAATGGACGAGGCCTATGTGTTCAAGAGTCAACAGATGAGAGGAATTAAACTCTCTCAACTTTTGACATGTAGTTAGATTAGGAAATCTGGTTTACTTCTCCTACAAGAATAGAGCTAGTTTCTCCTTCCCCATTTGTTTAAATATACCATCAGCTGTTACCAATCCCCTGCTGCCTATCCAGTCTCTTTCTCTATCCAATGTTCCTGGAGACTTAGGATTCTTTCAACCCTACCTTTTGTCATTTTTATACTTTGCAAATGCATCTTTGTTGGAAATCAATAAAAGCCTTCTGAAGAGGCCAGAGAGGGGCTGCACTTTCTCAATCTTACGACTCTGCCTGAGTTAATGTAAGCCTTCTCCAGGCTCTTGCAGACTTTGTTTTAAACTCTTCTTCAGCATCGTTTTCCCAGCTGGCTTTCAAACCAGGTCAGGGTTCCCACACAAAACCCCAGACACTGTTTAAACAAAAAACAAAAATTACAAAAAGGGATCAAAAGGGACTCTAAAACAAATTGGTCTAACAGACATCCATAGAATATTTTACACAAAAACTACTGAATAAATATTCTTCTCACTACAACATGGAACATTCTCCAAAAAAGTTTAGATATTAGGCCACAAAACATGTCTCAACAAATTTTTTAAAAAAGGTAATTATACCATGTATCTTTTTGGACCACAGTAGAATATAACTGAAACTCAACTCCAAAAGAAACACTCAATTCTACAAAAAGTCATAGAAATTAAACAACCTGCTGCTGAATGGTGATTGGATCTATAATGAAATTAAGAATGAAATCAAAAGATTCCTTGATCTGAACAACAAAGGGGACACAAGCTATCAAAATCAATGGGATTCAGCAGAAGCCATCCTAAGGGGGAAAATTCATAGCCTTAAATGTGTACATGTACATCAAAAAGACAGAAAAAACACAAACTAACAATCTAATGACATGTCTCAGGAACAAGAAAAGGAAGAACGAAACAAACTCAAAACCAGCAGGAGGAAAGAAATAACTAAAGTCATAGTAGATGAAATGAAATGGAAAATAAAAAACTGTCCAAAAGATCAGTGAAACAAAAGCTCATTCTTTGAAAAGATGAAGAAAACTGATAGGCCTCTTTGTGGATTAACCAGGAATAGAAAAGACCCAAATAAACTCAATCAGAAATAAAATAGGAGATGTTACAGTTGATATCACAGAAATATAAAATAGCATCCATAAATACTATGAAAATCTCTAAGCACATAAACTAAAACATGGAAAAAACAGACAAATTCCTGGAAAAACACAACCTCCCAAGATTTAATCAGAAAGAAATAGAATACCTGAACCAACAAATAAAGTGCAACAAAACTGAAGCAGTAATAAAAAAGCTTCCAAAAATAAAAAGGCCCAGACGAGATGAAATCACAACAGAATTTTATCAGACCCACAGAGAACCGCTGGTCCCCATACTACAGAAACTATTCCATAATATTGAAAAGGAGGAAACCCATCCCCACTCACTCTGCAAAGCCAGGATCACCTTATACCAAAGTCAGGAAAGGACATAACTAAAAAAGAAAACTACAGATCAATATCCTTTATGAATATAAGTGTAAAAAATCCTCAGTAAAATACTGCCGAACCAAATATAATAACACATGAGAAGAATAATCCCCTCGGGCCAAGTGGGCTTCATCCCAGTCATGCAAGATGGTTCAACATACATAAAAACATGAAAAATGTGATTCACCACATAAACAGAAGCAAAAGCAAACACTATATGATCATCTCAATAGATGCAGAAAAAGTATTTTGACAAAATTCCATACCCTTTCATGATTTAAAAAAACCCTCAACAAATTAGGCATAGAAAGAATATGTCTCAAGATTATAAAAGCCCATCATCCCTAATTATCAGAGAAATGCAAATTAAAACCACCCTGAGATATCATCTAACCCCAGTGAAAATGACCTATATCACAAAATCTCAAAACTGCAGATGCTGGCGCAGTTGTGGAGAGAAAGGAACACTTTTGCACTGCTGGTTTGACTGCAAACTAATACAACCTTTTTGGAAGGAAGTATGGAAAAACCTCAAAGAACTCAACCTAAACCTCCCATTCAATCCTGCAATCCCATTACTGGGCATCTATCCAGAAGGAATAAAAACCCTTTATTATAAAGACACTTGTACTAGGCTGTTTATTGCAGCCCAATTTACAATCACTAAATGTGGAAACAGCCTAAATGCCCTTCAAACCAGCAATGGATTGGTAAGCTGTGGTATATGTATGCCATGGAATATTATACAGCCATCAAAAATAATGGAGATTTTACAGCATTTGTACTAACCTGGATGGAGGTGGAACACATTATTCTTAGTGAGGCATCACAGGAATGGAGAACTAAGAATCATATGTATTCAACTTTGATATGAAGACAGTTAATGACAATTAATGACACAGTAGGACATGGGGGAAGAGGATACCAGACAGAGAAGGAGGGAGAGGGTGTGGGAAAGGAAAAAAAAAAAAAAGAAAGAAAGACATTAGTGACTATTTCTTATACAAATTGCATTTAATTTGGACCAAAGTACATTACTTAAACATTAATTTTTAATTCAACATGTTAATATGTTGTTTATCATATTGCATCCTCATTTATAAGTGAAATATGTTTGTAATTTCCCCTTTATAATAATATATTTTCTTCAATTTTAATATCAGGTGTATCCAGATTAAGTAGGATGATTTTGAATTATTTCTTTTTCTATTGTCTTTAAGATTTGGCATGATCTGTTTTTTTTTTTTTTTTGAAATTATCTTTTACTTTTATTTATAAATATTGGTTGTCTATTTTTTGAGACTTTGGAAAAAACAAAATAGCTGATTAAAGTATTCTATAATAGACATGCTTCTATCTGACAATGTGAATGTTACTTTCTTTGCATTATTACTATTATTATTGCTTAATATTTTGTTGCAGCAATCATCTGATTTCTTTTCTGAACGTATTTATCTTCATTCATTCTTTATGAGGTTTTTGTCAGTCCTTGTTACTGTCATTAAATTTAGCCTTTTTAATTCTGTAAGGCAAAAGTGGAAACCTAATATACACACGTATAAGTAAGAAAAATAAATTAAAAAAAATAATAAATCCTACCAATAAAATAAAACATGAGGACCATCTGATTCTCTCAATTTATCAAGAAAAAGCCTTTGATAATATTCAGCATCCTTTCATGATCAGAACACTTAAGAAAATAGGCATAGAAGGGACATTTCTTAAACTGATAGAGGCCATCTACCACAAACCCACAGCCAATATCATATTGAATCATGTAAAATTGAAAACATTACCACTCAGATCAGGAATTAGGCAAGGATGCCCACTGTCTCCACTGCTATTCAACATAGTAATGGAAGTCTTAACCATCACAATCAGGCAAGAGAAGGCAATCAAGGGTATCCACATAGGGTCAGAGGAGATCAAACTCTCATTCTTTGCTGATGATATGATCCTATACCTGGAAAATCCCAGGGACTCAACTTCAAAACTCTTAGAAGTGATCAAGGAATACAGCAGCGTCTTAGGATACAAAATCAATACTTACAAGTCAGTAGCTTTTATATATGCCAACAATAGTCAAATTGAAAAAACAATCAAGGGCTCTATTCCTTTTAAAATTGTGCCAAAGAAGATGAAATATCTGGGATTTACCTAACAAAGGATGCGAAAGATCTCTATAAAGAGAACTATGAAATGCCAAGAAAAGATATAGCTGAAGATGTTAACAAATGAAAAAATATACCATGCTCATGGCTGGGAAGAATCCACATTGTTAAAATGTCCATACTATCCAAAGCAATCTACAGATTTAATGCAATCCCTATAAAAGCACCATTGTCATTCTTTAAAGAATTTGGAAATAATAGTACTTCATTTTATATGGAATCAGAAAAAACCTTGAATAGCAAATACATTACTTGGAAATAAGAACAAATCAGGAGGTATCATGTTAACAGACTTCAGGCTATAATATAAATTGATAGTGGTCAAAGAGCATGGTACTGGTGCAAAAACAGAGTGGCAGATTTATGGAAGAGAATAGAGAACCAGGAGATGAACCCAGCTACTTATCATCATTTGTTCTTTGACAAGCCTATCAAAAATATTCTGTGGGGGAAAGACTCCCTATTTAACAATTGGTGATGAGTGAATTGGATGATGACCTGTAGAAGATTGAAAGTAGACTCCCACCTTTTACCATTAACAAAAATTGATTCTCACTGGATAAAAGATTTGAAGTTAAGACATGAAACTAAAAAAATACTTGAAGAGAGTTCAGGGAAAACACTTGAAGAAATTGGCCTGGGAGAATATTATATGAGGAGGACCCCCTGAGAAATTGAAGCAACACCAAACATACATTACCTGGATCTGATCAAACCAAAAAGCTTTTACACAGCCAAGAGCACAGTAAATAAAGCAAACAGACAACCTTCAGAATGGGAGAAGATTTTTGCAGGTTATGCTTATGACAAAGGTCTGATAACTAGCATCTACAGAGAACTCAAGCTAATCAATAAGAAAAGAATGAATAACCTCATTTATATGTGGACAAGAGACTTGAACAGACTCTCTGATGAAGACAGGTGCATGGCCTATAGACACATGAAAAAATGCTCATCATCCTTATTCATCAGAGAAATGCAAATCAAAACCAGTTTGAGATATCATCTAACTCCAGTAAGAGTAGCCCACATTACAAAATCCTAACACTACAGATGTTGGGATGGATGTGGAGAGAAGGGAATGTTTTTACACTGCTGGTGGGAATGCCAGCTAATATGACCTTTTTGGAAAGAAGTTTGGAGAACACTCAGGGAACTAAAAGTAGACCTACCATCAATCCTGCAATTCCTTTACTAGGTATGATCAATAATTATTTTACAACAAAGGCATTTTCACCAGAATGTTTATTGCAGCCCAATTCATAATATTTCCAAGACATGGAAATAGCCCAAGTGCCCATCGACCCATGAATGGACTAACAAATTGTAGTATATGTACACCATGGAATGCTATGCAGCCATAAGAAAAGATGGAGAATTCACATCTTTTATGTTTACCTGGATGGAGTTGGAACATATTCTTCTTAGTAAAGTATCTCAAGAATGGAAAAAAAAGGTATCCAATGCACTCAATACTACTATGAAGTCAATATATAATCACCTACACACTCATACAAATGGCAAAACATAACTATGGTCCAGAAAGTAGATGGGAAGATGAGAGAGAGGGGAGGAGATAGAGTACATGGGAGGAGGGAGGGTATTTCAGGGGACCTCACCTAATGTGAATGATGCAATGGTACATTTAAAAACTATTAAGAAATGAGTATAATTGTGATGGATGTGTTACTTAATTCAATGTAAGCATTTCACAATGTATATCAAAGCAGTACCCAGAACCCCATAAGTGCATCAATGTACAAAGTTATGATTTAATAAAAAAAATTTAAAAATTGAAAAATATAAGTAAATATAAGTAAATATACATTTACACAAATGTATAAGTGGATGCTTTGTAAAAGTTATTTCTTACAGGTAACAAAATTGTGTTGAGATTGTTCACGTCCCCTGTACCAGGGTCAGTTTTCAATGAAAATCCTAGAGATCTTTGATATTCTTTCAAATAATAAAATCATGAATGTGAACTATGAATAGTAAGAATATTATTCATTTATGATTGAATATTGTATCTTTCAAAGTGTTGTTGTTCTGCTCCTAGAAATGAAACAGTGAGGATATGCATGAAGAGTAAACTCTTAACATTAAGTTATTTTCAAAGATAACCAATGAGGTTTAAAGAGGTGAGCAGCTTCACACACTGAGAGATAGCAAATAAGCACTGCCCCAAACAAAAACCTCGAGAGTCTTTTATTGAACTAGGAAAAATCCCTATATGCAAGATGTGCGGAACATAGAAAGTTAATTATAGATGGAAACAAAGAAGTTTTGCAACATCAGTGAATTGAGGAAACAATGGAAAGAAAGACAGAAGATATTATTATAAGATTATAAAGTAAAAAGAAATAGTTACAATGCCTTGGGGATAAACTTTAACTTCCCTAGTCTATGCTACAAATCTATATGTTAACCCTTAAGCAATTTCAACCTTTGAGCCTTTTCTAGCATGTGACCCATAATTCTATATCTAAGCTGCCGAACACTCCTGCAGGTGGTGTCCTATAGGTACAGTGTTCAGTAGAGAGTGGGAATGAGGAATCCAAGCTGTTGCCAGACCCTTAGGAATGTCAGTCTGCACTGAACTCAGCAGACCCTGAGGAACCTCAGCCTGATTTGGACTCAGCAGACCCTCAAGGACATCAGCCTGCACTGAACTCAGCAGACCCTGAGAAACATCAGCCTGACCTGGACTCAGCAGACCCTCAGGGATGTCAGCCTGCATTGAACTCAGCATACCCTCAGGAATATCAGCCTGCACTAAACTCTAGCACACATCAAAGTACTTGTCTTGAGGAGATAAAGTCTTATTTCAAAGATGATCCACCTACTCAAAACATTTATAGAATTTCTTTGTTGGAATTTTCTTCAGCCAGCGACTAAAGCCCATTCTGTTGAATCTTCACATTAATGGCTGATCTTTATACTTTGAGCAAAGATTAGATCTTTTTTTTTTTTTTTGTATTAGCCAAAATCATTTAGTGTTGAGTCTAATGAATGATGAGGGGAGTCAAACTGGGTAATTCCCTTTGTGGTCAAACCCAAAATGTAACTAAAAAGAAGAGAGGCTGAGTTTTCTTAGTAAAGACAAGGAAACTAAAGATACTTAAAAAGACTCATATTTTAAAACGGAGAAACCCTTAATTGACTCAAAAATAGTTACCTGGAATTTCAAGCAAACAAAACCCATAAAAGAAGAATGGATCTAGGTAAGGTGGTATGCTGGGTCTGTGCCCCTCCTCTCACATCTCCCATGTTCCTGAGATGCCCTTGAGGCTGTACACAACAGCACAGTTAGAAACTATTCAGAATGACAGCAGGTTAGAGACATGATTAGAAAAATAGATCTTAAGAGATACCACATTTTCAGGCAGGTAATCCACAGTCATTTAAAATAATAAATGGCTCTTATCAAAGGCTTTTTCTGAATCAGAAGAGCTGATATACAAGGTGTGACTTCAAAACAATGAATGAGTTATTCTTTGTAACTACAATGGACAGATGGCTTTTAAGATGGCCATCCAGGAAATTAGACTCTCCAAGCTTAACTTGCTCACCTCCTCTTCACAGCTGATACCCCAAACCCTTCCCTTACCTCTCCCACTGTATCACTCACCACTAGGTGCAATATTAGACTTTGGGATCAGTCTGTATCCTCTACCCCAAGCATGTAGATCTCTACTCTTGGGCCCACTAACTTTAGGACAACCCATTCCCCCTGTGACCAAGTTTAGGCCAGAATCAGATGGGGGCCAGATTTCCTGCCATCCATTTGTAGTCTAATGGTACTGTCCCTGCATGGACTGCAGGTCTTGTCTACTTGGGCTCAGTTTCTGTAGATTTTGAAATCAGTTTGGAACCTTAGCTGTGACATTTAATTGACCTTCAATGTCTTACCCAATTCTAGCCAATGGTTTCATACTTGTTTTCCAGCCATAAAAAAACTTTGATAAAATTAAAATATTAAATTAAAGGGAAATATGTAAAACAGGTGAAAATGAAGCTGCTCTGGCTGGAAAAAATGACACAGTATTAGCTCTTAGCAAATGCTAACTATTAAATAGTAAAGATAGCAACAACCATTAAAAGCTCAACTCAAATGCTATCTTTTTTAAGATGTCTCAGATTCTCTCTTCCTTTTCTAAATACTCATAGTATTTTATTTTGTATCATTTTTGGTAGAAACCACCTTATTATATTTTATATTAAAATTATTTCATCTTTCCTACTAGACTTTAAGTTCCTGAAAGAACATTCTCCAACTGTTTCATCTCTGTATTTTCCATAGAACTTCATATTATGCTTATAGTAGACAGCTCCTAAGGTGTCTTCCAAGGATCCCTGCCTTCCTGTATTGATGCCTTCATACCATTTCCTCTCCTTGATTTGTAGGCAGGACTTGTGAAAATGACAAAGGTGAAGGGATGTCACTCCCATGATTTTGGTGCATTACTAAATCCTCCATTTCACCAGCATGCTAGCTCTAAAGTCTTTCTTTCCATTGCCAGTATAGAAGAGACAACTGTCATGGATCCTAATACCTCAAGGAAAGGACTTATCCAAAACCCTGGTGAGCTAGGTGGTAGACCCTCTCCCAGTTGGGTCCCCAGATAAAACTCCTGCCCTGGTCAACATCTTAATCATAACCTCTGAGACCCCATGCAGAGGACCCAGTTAAGGAATGTTCAGACTCCTGATCCAAAGACAATTTGAGATGATAAGTGGGTATCATATAAACCTTGTTGTAATTTATTAGGCAGTAAATAAAACTAATACAGATCTGGAGTGAAACTTTTAGTCTTAGTCCAAGAGGACAGGTGTCAGGTCTAGGATACTTTAGTAAGTAATTTCTAAAGTGTTTAAGATATTTCTATGATCTTCTTGAAAAAAGTAAAATATTTATATATGGCAGTAACCAACAGACTTTGGTTTGCAGAAGTGAAAAGACAGATGAAAACCTGGTAAAACATTTTAAAAGCCCTTCTAATCAAACAAACTGATTTTTGTAATATGTAAAGAGCTGATAAATCAATAAGAGAAAGACAGTCTGTCAGAACAGTAGGCAAAGAATATGAAGAGAGTTCACAGAGAAATAAGTACAAATGGCTCTACATATGAAAATGAGGCTAACCTCACTTAAATGAGAAGTCCAAATAAAATTATAATGAGGTATCATTTCCCCTTAATCACACTGGCAAATTGTTTTAGAAATAATTAATATTACCCTCTGATAATAAACTCTGTGGTTCAGGGATTTATAACAGGCACTATCATATGTTGCTCATGTTGTTGTATGTTCTATGAGAGGAAATTTCTAATATTTATTAAAATCAAAAAACAAACACACCCTTGACTCAACAGTTGTGTTTCTAAAAATTTAGGTATCCTCAGCTACAAATATACTCAACTTTTGTTAAATGACCTTTGATTGCAGTACTGTTGTATAAGAACAAGATTAGAAACAACCAAAATTTTCATCAATAAAGGACTAATTAAGTAACATTTGGTATGGTCATACAATGGAATGTTCAGCAAAAGTTGAAAAGGGCATGTTGATATGGAATGTTCTCTAAGGTATATTGTTAAATGAGAAAAGCCAGGTTTGGAACATCTCATCTAATATACTATCATTTGTGTTAAAGGTGTACTTTTACTACATGTTTATGTTTCCAAGTGCTTGGACTATATCTGGAAGTAACACCAAATCATAGTGGTGGTGGCTGGCCTCTGGAACTGGGTTACTGGAAGACTGAGATGTAAAGGAACTTACTTTTCCCTGAATATCATTTTTTATTTTTTTGAATCATGGACATGATTAATTATTTATAAAAATTAAATTAAAAGTCCTAGCAATTTTAAAAAGCTATGAACATATATTTGAAAAAATATATTTAAAAACATGGATAAAGAATTTAATAAAATACATGATTACAAATATTAAATAGCAAGTAAGATGCCCCAAATCTGAGAGATTCCAATAACCTACATGTGTTTAAGAGTGGAGAGATGTATCTCACAATCCTCTAATAGATGAGGATTTCACAGTAGTGCATTTCTTCCCAAATAAATCTTCCAGGAAAATCAGTTGAATACCTTATACTGTAATTTCAGTTTTTTATTTCTCTGTATAAAAACATCCTAGGAGCTTTGCTGCAAAAAGGAATTCTCTGGGATTTTAAACCAGCATGGGAAGTCTTAACTTCAAAGCTAGGTTCCCTATGTACCTGTCCATGGGTGGTATCATTTAAAATGAAATAACTAGAATTCATGGAGGTAGTGGTAGCCATACCTGGGGTTTGGTGTTGGAATAGCAGGAAATGTGGTCTGACACCCAGCAGTACAACACAAAGCTGTTACAGAGAGCATTGTCAATTGAGTGTGTCCTTGATCAATTTGAAATGATTTTAAGATTCAGTTAATATGTATATGCCTTAAGACTAATTACTGGAAATAATTTCACAAAGTTCTCACCCAGGTATGGGAAGATACCCTTCTCACGTTGTAAGTGGGATGAGGACAATGCCTGTTCCCTCCAAAAAACCCTATGATCATGACATAACAGTGGTGAGTGCACTTCTCACACCACACCTGCTCTTGGATTCTAGTGTTGGGGCCATTCTAATCCTCTCCCTTCCATTCTAGTGTTGGGGCCACATCAGCCTTGCCTATGTGGTGGAACTGAGGGCCTCTCCTCCAAAATACCAACTCTGTTGCTTGCAAGTCCACTGTTTCAGACTTGTTTATTTTTGTCCTAATAGATTTTCTAATTTCATATTTTCCCTTTTCCAAGGAAGGATCACACCTTGAATTCTAATTATCTTAGTTAAGAAGAAACATTGAATAGAATTTTTGACATTCTGTTAAGAGCAAGAGTGTAGAAGCTGGTTGGAGTGGAGGCCAGAGACCTACCCTGCTGTGTCTACTATCTTCCTGAGACGGATTCTGGCTGGGCACTGGAAAATCATCCTCTAAACTTGTTGCCTTTTCTCAGACACTAGGGAGGAACTTGACCCAATAGCTGGTCTGCTTCTGGAGTGCCTGAAGCCCTCTGGGGTTCAGTGCATTTTTATTGATTAACTTTGCTCTTAACTAACTGACCTTCTTTAAAAATGACCATAATTAATTATTTTTAAGTTCTGGAGAGAAGTTGTAACAGAGTTTTATTTCCAGTAGAGATCCAGCACTTGAATTTTCTTCATCTTCTACCCTTTACTAAGTTTTTGTTTTGTTCATTAGTAAATCTTCTTGGGGGGAATGAAATAAGTCAGGATAGGGAGGAAATCTGCCTTTGTCAAAACAGTTCTGGTGAAGGATTTTGTGAGCAAGTATTATATTTGTAATTTTCTCAAAAGAAGTTTGAGATTAACTCTGGATTTAATTTATCTGAGCAATATATTTTCCAGTTCCCTCAGTAAATTACTAAGAATTGATTCTGGGTACTGACAGATTCATTCAATATCACATTTGGGTATCCCTTGAGGATTAGACAAGGCATTTTAATACTGGGGTACTAAACAGATTCTCATCCACCTGCTTACTCTGGTTGGCTGTAAATATACACACTGAGTGGAAAGGGGGCTACAGGGTGGCTTGACTACCTCACACAATTTCTTCCCTTGTTTGCTGAAGTTTCTGAATTCCATGGCCACACTGCAGATGTGGTCACTAATTCAACCAGGATTTACCCTCATCAAATTCAAGTGTGGACATGACTTCTGGCCTTCATGCTGGTGTCTGTGAAACAACTGACTGATCCATGGCTTATCAGTGGAGGTAAATACCTCTAAGAATGTGGTACAGACAGTGCTGTTTTTTTTTTTTGTTGTTGTTGTTGTTGTTTGTTTGTTTTTTCTAGTTTTTGGCCAGGACTGGGTTTGAACCCACCACCTCTGGCATATGGGGCTGGTGCCCTACTCCTTTGATCCACAGGCACCTCCTGACAGAGCTGATTTGGAGGCAGAAATGTTATCTGCTGACTGAGGACTCTAAGCTCTTGGTTGGGTTCTGTTAAAGCAGCTAATTGCCATAAACTAACTCTGGCCTCTTCTCTTTCTTATTTTGGGTGCTCACTTATATCCTTGCCACTGGGTTATGTTTAATGGTGTTCAGATTAACGTTTTCCAGCCTCAGCTTGGATCACCCTGAAAAGGCTGACCTGGACTTCCCATCTCCAAAGGGTGTTTCCTTCTGTTGTTCCACTATTTCCCACATGAATTATTATACCCTTCTTTCTCCCTATCTCCTGATTTCTCTTTCTTTCTAGTTCAGTTCAATTTAGCAACTTTAGGTTTCTTGGAATATTTAGCCAATAGATACTTTTCTTTTCCATAGCAAATCACAGCTAGTTCCATGACCTTTCATGGAATTACCAATTCCTCATCTTCAAAGCATGGCAGGTGTTTGAGCTCCTAAGGCCTGTGCCCAAGGTACATTCTTAATCTCCAGGACTCCTTCCAACTCATTGTCTCCAAATCTAGATGGTGTGATTTTCATTCTTCTCACTTTTTATAACCTTAAAGAGCTTTCTTCTAGACCCTCTTCATAAAGGTCCTCTAAACCCACCAAGCACCAAAATTTGACAGTTCCTATGTGTTTCCTTGCCTTGTAAAATGACATCCAGGAGCAAGTACCTGTTCTTTCAATACATTTCACCACTTCAGACGTGGTTATTTTTTTATTTTTATTTTTTTGAGACAGAGTTTCACTCTGTCACTCTGGGGTAGAGTGTCATGGCATCATAGTTCACAGCAACCTTCAGACTCCTGGGCTCAAGCAATTCTCCTGCCTCAGCCTCCTGAGTAGCTGGGGCTAGAGATACCCACCAGCTAGATGATACCGCCTAGTATTTATATTTTTAGTAGAGACAGTGTCTCTTGCTCAGGCTGGTCTCAAACTCCTGAGTTCAAGCAGTCCATCTGTTTCAGCCTCCCAGAGAGCTAGGATTATAGGCATGAGCCATTGCACTCAGCCACAGCACTTTTCTTTAACTCACTTTGTCTCTTTATCATAATGATTCTGGAATAGAAGATGGTGGGTTTGTGGTGCTTTCAAACAGAGAAAAGTCTGGCTATTTCTATGTTCATACAGAATAGGATGAAACTGAAGTGGTTACATAGATATTTTAGTCCCACTAGAATTCTTGTTCTGCTACACAACAACTTTAGATGGTCAAAATTTTAAATTTGAGAAAGAGGCAGAAATTTTGTTGTGTGATACACATGTTCATTTTCTGCAGAAGATTTGTTTCAATTATTTTGTGACATATTCTTTCCCTTGAAAAAGTATACAGATAACACAGAAAGGCCCCCAGATTTTCCAAAGATACAAAGATTGGGACAACATGAGAGAAGTTACAAGGAGGAGAGGTGAGGGCTACACTAGACCTCCACACCCAAAATAGGGAAAGCCACGGGTAAGTATTATATATGTGTGTGTAGGTGTGAGCATGCACACGCACAGCATGACTCGTGACTCCAAGTAAGCAGCAGATTGCCAGACATGGTTTTTGGATCCTTTCTTGTCACATTACTATGTGTGTCTAAGCATCTGTTTGCTCAGACACTATGCCAGCTCACGGCATAATATCCAAAGTGCTAACATTAGAGACACTGAGCAAGGTGATGAAAAGTGAACTTTGAGGTTTGTGTTGTATATATTTACTCCAAGACTTTGAATTTAGGGCCCTGCTGTTTTTGTGGTTCTCCTGACAGCCTGTCTGGAACTGTCACAGTTTCTAGAGACTGATTCCCTCATTAATAGGCAATGAGATGCCTCTTCCCTCCAGGCTGTGAGAGATACTGCCCCCCTCCTGGAATGTTCTATACTTTTAGAAAATGTGAACTTAACTTGTCAATGCAGTTTCCGGGGCTGGTAAGGACATTTCAGCTGAGACCAATGGTCATGCACCTCCCGCAGATCCGATCCTTCCTCACAAATGTGGCACTGCACAGCCATCTCTGCAACACGATTGTTCTCACTCTAGAATGAAGAGGAAAACAGACAATGCAGACCACTTTAGGGTTCACAGCACTGTTAGGAGGCCATTCCGTGTAGGCTCCCTTCAGACCAGCTGGGAACCTGGGACACCTGTAGAGCCCCTCTGTGGCTTGGTGTCTCCCTCTGAACACAGATCCCTGTCACTGTTGGGTATATTAAACATGCTAATCCATAAAAATGCTTAGGCTATGATATGGTACCTACAAGGTCACTGCTACTGTCACTGCTACTGCTCCTACAGAGGGACGCTTACTGAGAACTGGGCCCTCTACCACAAAGGCTAATATAAATTTAAGCAAAAGCACTCCTCAGAAAATACAGTGTATTCCCCCATATTTTGGCCTGACCTCTTTTTTTCTGGCTGGTGGTAATGCTTTCTTTCAAAAAATCAGAATTGAAACCATTATAAGAAAATCCAGTCTGAGAGCCAGAACCTTAGCACCTTGCTTTAAAGCCCTTCATCAGAGGGGGTGGAGCAAGATGATGGACCAGAACAATTCTTCATCTGGACTTTCCTAGAAGACTGGGGAAAAAGAGAGAACTCAGCCATATCTGGCATGGGGACATTACCCAGAGTCATGGCTCAGAGAGCACAGTGAGGAGGTGCTGAACTGGATACAATGTATTATCCAGAGCAGTGGAAATCTGATGAATTAGGCAGGTGATTGTAACTGGCTTGGATTGGCTGGTATCCCACAGAGGTCCCGGAGGGGAGGAAGCCTTTATGGAGTTTTCAGTTGTTGAGGAAGCTGTTGAGTGGAACTCTTGGAAGAGTGGGAAGACTCAAACAGAATACAACAACCAGATTTGAATGCTGGTTGGAGTGGACTTGCCATGGGTTTGGTAGCAGTGAGGCAGCCATACTGAAAAGGTGTCAGTGGCCAGGGGGCTGCATTGTGGTAATGTCATGAGAAGGTCTTAGCAGGGGCCTAAAACATGGCTGTCTTAATTCTTTACCAAGATCAGAACTCCAATCCTGGGACAGGCTGACGGACCCCCACACCCCATGGGACCTAGAGTCAAGGGACACTGAGATACCTACCCATGAAGGATTCTTATGAGCTTTAAGATCCCAACATGGCAGGGTCTGGATGCTGAGGAAACAATCAGGCAATCACTGAAGGCAACTAAGTCAGGAATAAGGACCATGGGGGTTGTCAGTTGTACTGTCTCCTAAAAAACACAGCGCCACCTGCTATCCCTGTGACATTTTGCAACATACTATCATCAAGAGCAAGGACTTTTGTTTGAAACAAAGGAGGCTGTGAGAAGGAAAAAGAAGGGCAAAGAAGTGACCAAGAAGAAAGAACACATGAAGAAGAACCAACAGAAAAATTTGGGCAACATGAGAAGCCACAACAGAGCAATTCCCCAAGGGACCATGAGGCAGCTACTGCAGAAGGCTCCACCTATAAAGAATTAATAGACTTGACAGAAAGGTAATTTAAAATGTGGATGCTAAAGACAGTAAAAGAAATTGATGAAAAAATATAAAGGCAGAACCAGAAGTAAGACAAGAGATATGTGGAATACAGAAAGGATATGGTGGAGCTTAAGGAAATGAAGGAGACAATCAGGGAATGTAAAGATGCAGTAGAAAGTTGAAAAATAGGTTGCACCATGGAGAAGAAAGCACCTCAGAACTAGAGGGTAAAGTTTTCAAGTTAATCCATATAGTTAAGTTAATCAGCTGACTGATTAGATCAAAACACAAGCCATGCATATGCTGTCTTCAGGAGACACATCTACCCTTGAAGGACAAATCAAGTCAGGATTAAAGGATGGAAAACAGTATTTCAAGCAAATGGAAACCAGAAGAAAGAAGGGGTTGCAATCTTATTTTCAGCTACAAGCAGATGCAACTAAAGTTAAGAAAGACAAAAATAGACTCTTTATACTGTTCAAAGGGATAAATACAGTAATAAGACATTTCAATTTTATGTTTTTATTTATTAATTTATTTTTGTATGCATATATATATATATTTTATTAAGTCATATACACATATCATGTATACATTAATGCATTTATGGGGTACAATGTGCTGATTTTATATGCAATTTGGAATGCTTAGATCAAATTAGTTAATATAGGGTTTCACCTCATTTACTTAATTCTTGTGTCAAGACATTTATATTCTATACTTAGTAGATTTGACATGTACCCTTGCAATAGGTGTGGTCCCACCGTTTACCCTCCCTCCATAAAATTCCCCCTCCCCTCCCATTTTTAAATTTTAAATATTTATGCACCCATATTAAATGCTCCAAGATTTATGAAACAGATCTTCATTGGTTTGAACAATATGGTATCCCATAACACCATAATAGTCAGGGATTTTAATACCCCTCTGACAGAACTGGACAGACCCTCTAAACAGAAACTAAACAAAGATACAAAAGACTTAAATGTCACCTGAGAACAAATGGGATTAATAGACATATACAGAACACACAATCCCAAGCTAAGTAATATGCACTTTTCTTGTCAGCCCATAGTACATACTCCAAAATTGACTACACCCTAGGATACAAATCATACCTCAGCAAAATTAAATGAATAGAAATTATACCTTGTATCTTCTCAGATTGCAAGGCAATAAAGGTGGAACTCAACTCAAAAAAAAAACAAAAAAAAAAAAAACAATTCATTCCCCACACAAAGACTTGGAAATTAAACAGCCTTAGGCTGAATGATAGTTGGGTTCAGGAAGAGATAGAAGAGGAAATTGTTAAATTTCTCAAACACAACAACAATGAAGATACAAGTTACCAAAACCTGTGGAATACAGCAAAAGCATTCTTAAGAGGGAAATTTATTACATTAGATGCCTTGCATCAACAAACTCATTAACCATCTTAAGGAACTGGAAAAAGACAATCTAATACCAAACCTAACAGAAGAAAATAAATAACCAAAATTAAATCAGAGCTCAATGAAATTGAAAACAAAAGAATCATTCAGAAAATTAACAAAACAAAAGTTGGTTTTTAAAAAAATAAATAAAATAAATAAACCTTTAGCCAGATTAACTAGAAACAGAAAAGTAAAATCTCTAATAACCTCAATCAGAAATGATAAAGGGGAAATAACAACAGATCCCACAGAGATACAAGAGGTTATCTCTGAGTACTACAAAAAAAAGTCTATGCCCAGAAATCTGACAATGCAGAGGAAATCATACTTTCTCCTTAGACTTAATCAAGAAGAAACAGATCTCTTGAACAGATTGATTTCAAGAACTGAGATAGAAGATACAATAAAAAATAAAAATAAAAATAAAAAAACTCCTAACAAATAATAGGCCTGGTCCAGATGTCTTCACATTAGAATTCTATGAAACCTTCAGTGAAGAACTTAGTGGGGTAGAGGCAAGATGGTGGACTGCAGCCAGCTTTCTACAGAGGTTCCTGTCCAGAAGACTTAAAGGACAGAAATTTAGCAAGGGAGCAGATGGTTTGGAGCTGAGTCAAGAGAGATTGAAAAATGCACTTCAACCTTGCTGGGGTGAGCTATGACCCCAAAAATATAATCAAAAGGTACAAAATCCACCACTAAGCAGATGGAAGTCCCCTCCCCCACAAGAAGGGCTCGCAGTTTACTCCTTATAAATAAGCAAGCAGAGTTCAAACATCCTCTCACTCTATCCCATGGGAGATACCCCCTAAAAACTGGACCTCCTATCCCTGCTGGCATGCCATGGCACCCTCCTGCCAGGCATAAAACTGTAAAACTGTATAAAACTGTATATATTCCCTACCTGCAAATCTGAACTCCCAGGATTCCCCCCACTCTCATCCTGAGGTCTGGAGGTTTGTCACCCATGGAGTCCAGATTCTTGGGCATTTGCTTGAGAGGAGAGGAGAAGGAAAGGGCTGGTGCTGGTCTGTGCTGACTCCTCACATGGGAGCGAGGAGAGGAAGGTTAGCTCAGAGGAAGCCATGCAGGAGCTGCAGTATCCTGAGTTGTAGAGTGCAGCAGCCTGAAAAGCTCACATCTCTGAGGCTGTTCCAGATAGGCATGCCCTGTCTCTCTGGGCAACCAGAGCTTCCAGACAGCAGCCACTGGCGAACGGACTTGGGAAGTTCTGTGAGTGAAGATACCATAATACCACCTAGCCCTCAGGGGAATATAACTGAGACAAAGGCAGTGGGTGGGCAGAGGCTGGAATTGACACCTGAGTATAAACTCTAATTGCTTACTGCCCAGGGCTGAATTTGTTATCAGCTTTAGCAGCATCTGACCTGAAGAGGAATTTAGTAGGGACAGAAACAAATTATGTGAAGTGGTTAAGTCCTGTTCTGCAGCAACATCAAACAGGCACAGGGCTGGAACTGAATGAACTGCCCCAGCCTATATTAAAAACACTCAAGGTCCCCCTGCTGGACTCAGATCTCCTGGTGACTTAGGCAGTCATAAACCCTGGGAGCACTTGCTCACTGGAGTGAACTGGCCACAGCTCTGTGGGATTACCAGTGACTGGCTGCAAGGTGGAGAAGGAGGCATCAACCTTTTGAGACTAATTCATTTGCTGGGTGGGTACTTTTGCCCTCCTGGAGCACTGGAGGAAGGTATATCTGAGCTGCCAGCAGAATCCTCTTATCTAGCTGCCAGAGACATTTGAACTCTCCCACACTGGTGCTGACCGGGACAAGTGCTTTGGACCCCTTGCACTGGGCAAATCACCCAAGGACTTTCCAAAGTGGCATCCTGGGTGTATGGTTGAGGGAAGGTTTGATTTTCCTTGCACAATTGTTGTTTGTGGGGGGTGGGGTGACTTAATTGTTGGCATTTCTCCACAGCTGAGACTTCAACCAAGAGTAACTGATTCACTAGGGTAGGACAGAGATGAGCTGAAAACAAGACAGAGCCACTTAGCCCCACCACACCAAGCAGGTCCCCAGTCTCTCAGGCTCTAACACTGTATGGGTCCTTGGCTAAGCTCCAGGGGGATAGCCAAAACAGGGTAAAATAATCATGGGGCAGAATCAGTAGAAAAGCTCTGGTAATATGAATAACCAGAGAAGATCACCCCCCCCCAAGAAAGGATGTAGCAGATGAAACTGAAGATCCCCTTTAAAAATAGATGGCTGAGATATCAGAAATCAAATTCAGAATTTGGATTGCAAGTAAGATTAATAGACTAGAATCAAAGATAGAATTAGAAATTTAAGGAGCATTCCAAATGTTTACTCAAGAATTCAATGAATTCAAAGACAAAACCAACAAAGATTTTGAAACATTGAGGCAAGAGATAGCAGCCCTCAAAGATCTAAAAAATACAGTAGAACCCCATGGTAACTGAATGCAGCAGGCAGAAGAAAGGATCTCAGACATAGAAGACAAAGCTTCTGAACGTGCCCAAGTGTCCAAAGAGGAACAGAAATGGAAAGCAAAAACAGACCATTCTCTCAGAGAGCTCTGGGATAATTTCAAGAAAACTAATATTCGCCTTATAGGAATTCCAGAAGGTGAAGAAATTGGTTCACAAAAACACAGAGGCTCTTCTTTATTAAATTAAGAAAGAGAACTTTCCAGATATGCCAAGAGATCCTGAAATTCAGATAGCAGACAGCTTTAGAACCCCAGCATGACTCAACCTGAGTAAGACATCCCCCAGACACATCATAATTAACTTCACTAAACTTAGTATGAAAGAGAAATCTTGAAAGCAGCTAGACGTTAAAAAGAAAACCATAACCTACAAGGGGAAGAATATTAGAATGACTGCAGATCTCTCTGGCGAAACCTTTTAGGCCAGAAGACGGTGGTCACTGATATTTAATCTCCTAAAACAAAATAACTTTCAACCCAGGATCCTGTATCCAGCTAAACTGAGCTTCATTTATGATGGAGAAATTAAATACTTTAATGACATTCACATGTTGAAGAAATTTGCCATAACTAAACCAGCTCTCCAGGATATTCTCAGACCTATCCTCCATAATGATCAGTGCAATCCTCCACCACAAAGTAAACTACTAACTTAAAAACTATTGATCAAATTCCAACTTCCATAGTGGCGAAAGGATTAAAAATGTCCACTGGACTTTTGAACAACTTGATACCTAAAATTTTACCAGGCTTATTAATAATTTCAATCAATGAGAATGGCTTAAATTGTCCTCTAAAGAGGCACAGATTGGCTAACTGGAGACAGAAACTCAGATCAGACATCTGTTGTATACAAGAATCTGTTCTTACCTTAAAAGATAAATATAGACTCTGGGTAACAAGATGGTCATCTATATTTCAGGCAAATGGAAAGCAGAAAAAAGCAGGTGTTTTAATTTTATTCTCGCAGCTACAGTAGGTTTCAAACCAACACAAGTAAGCAAGGATAAAGATGGCCACTTATGCTTGTTAAGGGCAATACTCAATATGATGAGATCTCAATTATCAATATCTGTGCACCCAACCAGAATACACTTCAATTTATAAGAGATACCCTAATTGGCATGAGCAACTTGATCTCTCCCAGCTCCATCATAGTTGGAGATTTTAATGCTCTTTTAGCAGTGTTGGATAGATTCTCCAATAAGAAGTTTAGCAAAGAAATCTTAGATTTAAATTTAACTATTCAACTTTTGGATTTAACAGACATATACAGAACATTTCATCCTAACAAAACTGAATACACATTTTTCTCATCAGTACATGGAACATACTCCAAAATTGATCACATTTTAGGTCACAAGTCTAACCTCAGTAAATTTAAAAGAATAGAAATTATTCCTTGCATCTTCTTGGACCATCATGGAATAAAAGTTGAACTCAGTGACAACAGAAATCTGCAGACTGATACAAACACATGGAAGCTAAATAACCTTATGTTGAATGATAGATGGGTCAGAGACAAGATCAAGAAGGAAATTACCAAATTTTTTGAACAAAATGATAATGAAGACAAGAGTTATCAGAACCTTTGGGACACCACAAAGGCAGTCCTAAGAGGGAAATTTATAGGATTGAAAGCCTGCCTCAAGAGAATGTAAAGAGAGGAAGTGAACAACTTAATGGAACATGTCAAACAGCTGGAAAAGGAAGAACATTCCAATCCCAAATCCAGCAGAAGAAAAGCAATAACCAAAATTAGAGCAGATTTAAATGAAATTGAAAATAAGAGGATTATCAAACAGATCAATAATTCAAAAAGTTGGTTCTTTGAAAAGGTCAATAAAATAGATGAACCTTTGGCCAGCCTAAGCAAGAAAAAAAGAGTAAAATCTCTAATCTCATCAATCAGAAATGGTAAAGATGAAATAACAACAGACCCCTCAGAAATTCAAAAAATCCTTAATGAATAATACAAGAACCTTTATTCCTAGAAATATGACAATCTGAAGGAAATCAACCAATACTTGGAAGCACGCCACCTCCCAAGACTCAGCCAGAATGAAGTGGAAATGTTGAACAGACCTATATCAAGTTCTGAAATAGCATCAACTATACAAAATCTGCCTAAAAAGAAAATCCCGGGATCAGATGGCTTCACAAATTCTACCAAACCTTTAAAGAGGAACTAGTACCTACAGCACATTACAACAAAGATATTTGTATCAGAATGTTTATTGCAGCCCTATTCATAATTGCCAGGTCATGGAAGAAGCCCAAGTGTCCATCGATCCACGATGGATTAACAAACTGTGGTATATGTACACCATGGAATACTATGCAGCCATAAAGAAAGATGGAGACTTTACATCCTTCATGTTCACATGGATGGAGCTGGAAAATGTTTTTCTTAGCAAAGTATCACAAGAATGGAAGAAAAAGTATGCAATGTACATACCCATATGTATGTTTAAATTAATTTAAACCTTTTATATGAAAGTTATAACCTAATAACAGCCTAAGAATATGGGGAAGGGGGAGGGACAGGGAAGGGAGGAATGGGTGGAGGGAGGAGATTTGGAAGGATCACTTCTGTGGTTTATCTTACAAGGGTACAAGTGAATCTTTCTAAGAGTAAAATATGAATGTTTTAACACTATAACTAAGAAAATGACATGAAGGCTATGTTAACCAGTTTGATGAAAGTGTTTCAGATTGTGTGTGAAAACACCACACTGTACCCCAGAAGTGCATTAATGTACATAGTTACCATTCAATAAAAAAATAAATAAAAAATAAAAAAAAACAGATCAATAAAACAAAAACGTGGTTTTTGAAAAAGTCAATAAAATTGGTAAAACTTTGGCCAACCTAACTAAGAAAAAAAGAGTAAAATCTCTAATCTTGTCAATCAGAAATGGTAAAGATGAAATAACAAGAGACCCTTTAGAAATTAAAAAAATTCTTAATGAATATTACAAGAAACTTTATTCTCAGAAATATAAAAATCTGAAGGAAATCAACCAATCCTTGGAAGCATACCACCTCCCAAGACTCAGCCAGAATGAAGTGGAAATGTTGAATAGACCGATATCAAGTTCTGAAATAGCATCAACTATACAAAATCTCCCTAAAAAGAAAAGCCCAGGACCAGATGGCTTCATGTCAGAATTCTACCAAACCTTTAAAGAGGCACTAGTACCCATATACTCAACCTTTTCCAAAATATAGAAAAAGACGGAATACTACCCAACACATTCTATGAAGCAAACATCGCCTTGATACCAAAACCAGGAAAAGACCCAACAAGCAAAGAAAATTATAAACCAATATCATTAATGAATGATGATGCAAAAATATTCAACAAGATCCTAACCAACAGAATCCAGCAACACATCAAACAAATCATACACCACGACCAAGTGGGTTTTATCCCAGGATCTCAAGGATGGTTCAACATACGTAAATCTATAAATATAATTCACCACATA
>CAUYTI010003476.1:0-32791 GCA_963575145.1 Galago senegalensis
TTTTTTGAGACAGAGCCTCAAGCTGTCCCCCTGGGTAGAGTGCCGTGGCATCACAGCTCACAGCAACCTCCAACTCCTGGGCTCAAGCGAGTCTCTTGCCTCAGCCTCCCAAGTAGCTGGGACCACAGGTGCCCGCCACAATGCCCGGCTATATTTTGGTTGCAGCCGTGATTGTTGTTTGGCGGGTCTGGGCTGGGGATTCGAACCCGCCACCTTAGGTGTACGTGGCTGGCACCTTAGCTGGTTGAGCTATAGACGCCGAGCCCTAAACATTTTTTTAAAGTATGAATTGTCAAGTGGGAGAGGAATATAGAGAAGAGGCAGCTGGATTGCCAAGTTGAGAAGATGGTTCTACCTGCTTTCCAGCTTTTTCACTGGTCTCCTGGCCCTAAATCTTTTTATGAAATGAGTCTTGATGAAGGATGTATGGGAACTTCTAATTTTTGAATTGCTTATTTGTGCTTCTCTGCTATGGAGGCTTGATGATTAACCATAACAAAATTATTAGAAGAGGAATCAGAGGTTGATAAAATGTTAGACGATCATCAAGTCAAATAAATTACGGAGCTTATATGCAAAGCTCAGCTAAGTAAGAAGGGCTGGGCAGATGCTAATACACATACACAAAGGCAAAAAGAAATTTCCATTGTTTTCCGCAAAACACAGCCACACGGAGCTTTCTTAAACCACCTGGAAGATACCAGACTACCTTCTCTTCTCTAAGTCATGACAATAGACATGTCCTTTCTTTTCCTTCATCTCCTTTTGATCCCAAACCTTTCTGATGGCCCAGGTTATCTTTCTGAGAACAAGATCTTTCTCAAATTCTGAATTCTGGGGGCAGTATGTTGATTATTCTCTCGGGCCTGGGTGAAAAGGATTTTGTAACTAAAAGCACTTGGGTGAAAGTAACAGATTCGAAATATGCAAATTACCAACACCCCATGCTGTAGTCCTATCAGAAGCCAAATCCCCACCGCTATCGAATGGAGTTCTCCCATCTGGGAGGGCTGGAGGCTTGCTCTTCCTGTTTATGTGTTCCTTTCCAAGGTAGCCCGCGCCAGGACACACAAAGGCTGCAGCACCCACTGTGATCCGAACGCCTTTGTTGCCTGCTTTTGAATGTTGGGAAAGGAGGCGGATCGTTCGCTGCAGACGTCGCCTTGGGGTTAATATTTTTTGTACGTGCACAATGTGATGAAACGGACATCTGCACGTCTCTAATTACTAGAAGCCTTTTAAGTAGAAATGCTTTGTTGTATGAAATGGGAGAAATAGCTCCCTTGCTGGCATCACCCCATCTTCATGTTTTGTGTCTCTAGTCTACTGCCACACACACCTAGGGATAGATCACCTAAGTCCTCTGTCCTGAGTCCACCCCGCCTCCCGTGCGCTCATTTAGTTGAAGAATGCATAGCTCCTCTTTTCAAGGAGCTCAAGCCGGCCAATGATCTTGTGCTTTCTTGTCCCCTACACACGGCAAAATGGTGCTCCCAGTTTTGACTTTCTATATCCACAAGCATTCTTCAGGGAGCTTACTCTGCAGATTCCAAGGCTATCCTGTACAAAGTTCAATGTGGTAGCCTGGCTTGAGGCTTGGGAATTTGATGCATAAAATACCTCATGCCATTTTGGTGCAGGTGATCGGCAGACAGGGAGACTGAAATGCTGATTTGGTGGCCAAAAGTAGACTCTCAGCCGCCCCACCTAAGTCTGAATTCTAGCCGCACCTTATAGTAAGTCACTCACTGTGATGGGGTGACCGTCATTCCTCACTTTGTCCTTGTGTTTCCTCATCAGCAGAGATGTATGCATTGCGTTCCTCGGTGGTATCCAGATGGAGCTCAATGAATGTTCCTTTTAGTTTTTTCTTTTTTCTTTGTTACCCTCGATAGAGTGCTATGACATCACAACTCACAGCAACCTCCAGCTCTTGGGCTTAGGCAATTCTCCTGCCTCAGCCTCCCCAGTAGCTGGGACTACAGGCACCTGCCACAACACCTGGCTATTTTTTGTTGCAGTTTGGCCGGGCCCGGGTTCTAACCCGCCACCCTGAGGATATGGGGCTGGCACCCTACTCACTGAGCCACAGGTGCCGCCCTCTTTTCTTTTTTCTCTTCTCTTCCTTCTTTTTTGAAATCTATCTTCAATATTTCCGAAGGCTATTCCAGTTGCCCATAACTCAGTTCGTAGTCAAAGATACGATTCAACAGAGAAAAGTTAGCATAAAACAGAAGGATTTTAGGGAACCATTTTTTATTTTGTTTTGCTTGACAACTCTCCAGCATTTGGTGGTTATATAATCCCCCCATTCAGGGTTTTACAGCAGCCATCCTCAGAATGATGATCCCTGGACCAGCGGCATCAGGGTCACTTGAAAATGTGTTAGAAATACACATTCTCTGGCCCCATCCTCAGACCCACCGAGTCAGAAACTCTGAAGGAGAGATCTAGGAATCTGGTTATAAAAAGACCCCTAGGTCATTTTGGTGCCCTTGGAAACCACAGCCTGCTGGTGACTACTGTATGTATGTGTGTGTGTGTGCCTTGATGACGCATTGTTTAGTTTTACCAAATTTGACCTTTATAGCCATAAAACCATCACTTTATGTATTCGTTCGTACCCTTGATATCCTTCCCTACATTATGTATGTGAGAGTCATATATATTCATATGTGTATTCATCAAGCTATTCATTTTGCCGCCATTTAGGTATCTGTTGTTGACTGTATCACAATTTATTTATACATTTTAGAGCCAATAGACATTTGGGTTCTTTCCTACTGTTCTGCTATTTTGAGCTGTGCTACCACGAGCGCTCTTGAATATTTAACCGTCGCACCTGTGCGGGAGAGTGTCTCCAGGGAAGTGCTTCCCAGCCTTTCTGATGTCATCGTAAACATGCAAGTGATATTTGTAAACAGGAGTAAGTAAACAGGCTTCTCAGGGTGTATGGTAGATTCTTAGGCTTGATTCTCTCTGTTCAACCATCCCTCTGTGTAAAAGAGGTTGGGAATTTTTTTTTTTTAATTCTCCAACTGCCTCGTAGCTGCGTTTACTAGAGGCAAATGAGGTTTTGCCAATTAGATGCACACACGCAGGATGGGACAGCCAAAGAGGCCAAAGCTGACCTCTAGGCTGTGCCTGGCTGCTGTGCCAGTGAACTCCCTGCAGCAGCCTCCTTGGGTCTAACTTCATTAAGCATGGTGCTTGCTGCAAGGATTTTGTTTCTGTTTTTTTTTTGAGGCAAAACCTCAAGCTGTTGCCCTGGGTAGAGTGCTGTGACATCATAGCTCACAGCAACCTCCAACTCCTGGGCTCAAGTGATTCTCCTGCCTCCACCTCCCAAGTAGCTGGGACTACAGGCGCCCGCCACAACGCCCAACTATTTTTTGGTTGTAGCTGTCATTGTTGTTTGCTGGCCTGGGCTGGATTCAAACCTGCCAACTTGGGTGTATGTGGCTGGTGCCTCAGCTGCTTGAGCCACAGGCCCGAGCCAGTTTTTTTGTTTTGTTTTGTTTTGTTTTGCTTTTTATTGGTAGCTCTTTTCGTTAAGGAAACTCCCTTGTATTCCTAGTTTCCAAGGCTTATTTCATCATCATCATTATTATTAATAACAGCTGAATTTTCCGGGTTGCTTTTTCAACAAGTATTGAGAAGATTGTGTTTCCTCTGTTTTATTAATATGGCGAGCTACCTTGTTTAGTTTCCTAGAAGCATCAACTAATTCCAGGGGAAAGGGCTTCAATGACCACAACGTATCCTGTCCTGATCCTGGAGGCAAGAATGAGAAATCTAGCTGTTGGCAGGGTTGAATTCTCTGAGGATCACTGGGGAGCGCGTGTCCCAGGCCTCCCTCCGGCTTCTGGGGGCCTCCGGCCTTCCTTGGACTGTAGATAATCATCTTCTCCCTGTGTTGTCACCTCACCGTTCCTCTGGGCGTGTCTGTCTCTGTGTCCACGTTTCCTCTTTCTATAAAGACACGAGTCCTAGTGGATTAGGGGCCACCTTCATGACCTCATCTTAATTTGATTATCTTTAAAGACCTTATTGCTAAATCAGCTCACAGGCAGGTCCTGGGGGTTAGGACTTGAGCCCCTTTTGGAGGCTCACAAGTCAACTTATAACATCAAATCATCATTTGCCAATGTTGAACCGGTCTTGCATTTCTTTGTCATATATATTTTTTAATATTGTTGGACTTAGTTTTCTAGCATTTTAATTAGATTTGTTTTAGGATGTCGGCCTCTGTGTCCATCAGTGAGACTGGCCTGTAATTTTCCTTATCGAAGTGTCTTGTCTGCAGTGGATATCAAAGTTGTAGCAACATCCTAAAATATGTTTTAGGAAATAGCTCCCCTTCTTTCTGCGTTGCAATTTTTTAAAAATTTATTTAATTATTTTAGGAATGGGGTCTCCTTGTACTGCCCAGGCGGGAGCACAGTGGTGCAATCATAGCTCACTGCAGCTTTGAACTCCAGGATTCAAGTCATCCTCCCTGTTTCAGCCTCCCAAGCAGCTGAGGGGACAGGTGCAAGCCACCATGCCTGGTTGCAATTTTTTATTAGGAAAAATTTCAAACATATAAAAGTGGAGAACAGGATAAAACAACTCTGTGTGGCCACTATGTATTTTGAAAAATTAAGAAATAATGGCCAGTGGTATTTTACCTTTATCTACCAGACCCTGAGTTACTTTAAAGCAAATTCCATACAATTATGTCATTTCATCTGGAAATAGATCTGTATAGATCTCTGAAAGGTTAAGGTACCTTTTTATAAATGCAATCACAGTGGTGTCTGGCACACTTAAACGCTTTTATTTATTCATTTAGATTTTTTTTTATTAAATCATAGCTGTGTACGTTAATGCAATCACAGGGTACAGTATAGTGTTTTTATATACATTTTGAAATACCCTTTTTTAAAACATAAAATTTTAAAAAAACAACAGCATAATGGACCTCCATGGGCCTATTTCTCTGTTTTGGCTACCATGAACTCAAGGCTAATTTTGTTTTTATCTTGACTCATACCCCTTGCCCCCTCCAAATTATTTTGAAGCAACTCCTAGGCATTCGTTCTAAGATTTTCAAGGTGTATATATTTACCTGCTAAGTTCATAGCAGAGAGATGCTAGGGCATTTCTGAAACTAACATTCCTTCCCAAGAAAATGTAAAATCACAGAAAAAGTGGTTCCTTTCCTCTCCACCCCCATACTTACATCCTCTGGCAGTTATGCTCAAACCGAACTGGTCTCATCAAAGTCACCCCTATGCGTTTTGAATAAATAGAGACGCTCAGAGGTTCTCATCTGACGATTCAGGTCTAAATGATAAGGATTCTTTTTTTTTTAACGGCAAGTCAGGGTCTTTACCACGCCTAACAATTAACTGTGATGCTTTACTCTGACCTGATGTCTCCTTGTTGTTCAAGGTTCCCTGTTGCATCACAAGTTTTGAACAGTAGATTGATTGGCACCAGGACGCGAAGTTCACATGTCGCATTTAGTTGATTTGTCTCCGGAGGCTTTTTAAACCCGTGGCTTTCGTCTTCCTTTTAAAATGTATTTTACTCTTGCCATTTATTTGTTGGAGAAACTGAATCATGTGCTCTATAAATGTCCTGCGTTCTGGATGTAGTTTAGTCTATGCATATTGTCAGTTGACATTTTCTTCTCTGCCCTGAATTTCCGTGAGTTTGAGGTAGTTAGATTCAGTGGTTCGATGAGGTTCGGCTGCAGTGTGTGTGTGTGTGTGTGTGTGTGTGTCTGTGTGTGGCAGGAATGTTTCCGACGTGTTACTAGTGCTGCATACTAACCACGTCCATCGGGAGGGAGATGATATCTGTTTTGCAAAACCATGAACCTCCTCACAGATTTTGTAAGTGGCCATCTAATTTGTATTTTTCATAGGTTTAAGGACTTTCCAGAGATGTGATTTCTGGTCTGTTGTAAATGTTGACACAAAAATTATCCTATTACTCATTGAAATGTATCTGGAGTCATCTAAATACTAAAGACGCCTTGTTGCCTGGCGGAGAGAAGACAGATCAAGGAAGGCAGAGGGAGCGACTGGGTGCCCCATCTTTTATCTAATTCACGGATCAGACAAAAACCCAAATCCACAGGGAAGAGGTCCCTTCCCTCTCCACCCTCATGTCTACATCCTCAGGCAGTTGTGACCAAACCTGTCTGATCTGATTAGTCACCTGGAGGCATTTTGTTGTTGTTGTTAAATAGAGACTCCAGGATATTCTGGTGGAGATTCCTGAAGGGGCCTTGAAATTTATTAGACAGATACCTCTTGACAGTTCAGTGCACTCAGGAGTCTGGAGTGTTCGAGAAGATCCACAGCCATACAGGAGCTTGATCCACAGTACAATAGCTCTGAGTATAAACAAATCATTTTTTTTTTAATCAAAAAATCAGGTAATGATGATCAGATCCTCGATGCATCTGAGGGTTAAATAAGATGGTGTGTTCATTCACTCGGTAAATATTTATGGCGTGTCTGCAGAGTGCAAGGGAGGGCTCTGGGTGCTGAGGTGAGTGGGAAGAGAAACAGATAAAATTGCTTCCTGTGACCGAGATGGGCCTCAGACCAGTGCTACCAAGAACACAGAATGAGGAAGCAAGTCTGGAGGGAATGGGGGCACACCAGCCATCCTGGCACCCCCTTGCTGCCGGTGACTAACTCACACGTCTAGAAGGTGAGTTACTGATAGGGGTGAAATCTGTTTCCCCCAAATTCAGACAGCGTCTCAGAATGTGACGTTATTGGAAATACGGTCACACAGATGTCATTAGTTGAGATAAGGCTGCACTACTGTGGGTTGGGCCCCAGTCCAGTAGGACCGGTGTCCACATCAAAAGGGGGAGCTGGATCTGGACAGGCACAGGAGAGAGAAGGCCACGAGAAGATGAAGGCGGAGACCAGGCGATGCTTCTACGAGCAGAGGAGATCGCCAGGAAAGCCCCGGAAGCTGGGCAAAGGCACGGAACAGATTTCCTTTCACAGACCTGAGAAAAGAGGCAGCTCCTCTCACGTCCTGGTCGCCCTTGGACTTGGAAACTCCAGTACTGTGACATTTCTCTTACTGAAGCCACCCAGCTTGTGGCATGTTGTCACAGAAGCCCCAGGAGAGTTAAGACCATTCCAAAGACGACAGACGTTTATGTGGCGACATGATGCCCCACATTGATGAGCAGCTCCGAACATGCCAAGTAATTCATTATTGCCCCCCCATTCTACAGAGGATGAAACTGAGGCTCAGAGGTTAAGCAAGCTTGTGTCTAAGGTCGCACGGGCAGTGAGTAGCCATATTCAAACCCACCAAGCCTTCTGAGCCTAAATTCTGAACCCGCCTGGTCTCACTTTCACTTGGAACACCGAGTGTTTGTCCAAAGGCGCCTGAAGCCAATTTCACTGGGTATTTCTGGGACTAACCGTCTTAAACTGGCATTATGCCATGTCAAGAGGCCTCCTATCTGGTCTGGTTTCCTTTTGTTCAAAAATCCAAAGGCCACTCTCTAAGTCTGCAAATCCCCCATCCCTATTTCTTCTCCACCGAATTTGAAGGCCATGGAGAAGCACATAAACAGTTTCATCCGCAGCAACTTCAGAGACTCCTTCTGCGTGCATAGAGAACGTCAGCCAGAGACAGATCGCAGCCATGTGACCTTCAAGGAGCCTTGAAGCCCCTGAGCGAACTGGAATCCCAGCACTGCCATTGCCCAGTATGACTCGGGATCCTGGCCGGTAGTCAGCATGGCTGTGAGGATGAAATCCAAGGCATGTTCGGAAAGTGATGGTGAAAGCTGAGGGCCTTTAGGGGGGGGTCTCTTCAAAGCCCATGGAAGTACAGTGTGGTGGCAAGGTCAAGGGTGCTAGAGGCAGATACCCCTGACATCAAGCATCTGACAAGGAATGGAACATTCTAGAAGGCTGATGCAGCCTTTCCTCACTCCCATCCCCTTTATCTTCCTAGAATTTTTCTTATGACAGTGGTATTTAAATTGTGGTCTAGAGATCCTAGGTCATTTCAATTCAAGTAACATTAAAGGCCCTCTCTAAGCAAAGGCACAAAGGTTGACATAAGAAGTGAACAATGGGGACCCCAAACCCTCTGTTACATGGCTTACTGGAGCTGTAGGGGTTCCCATGGGAAGCCCCAGGAAGTCTCTGTGAGCAGAATTTCCCCCAGGGTGACTATTGCCTGGGACTGATGCAGTTCCAGGGACATGGGATTTTGGGTGAATTCCGGGGCAAATCAGGAAGAGCTGGTGACCCTGGTTTCTGCTCCCCAGCTCTCCATTCCCATTCAAAACTCATGGGTCAGCTTAATTCCACTTTTATCTGTTACATATGGTATAGTGAATTTCTAAGGAAGATTTCTTCTGAAAAAAAATATTCTCATTATTAGGCTTGGCTCACGCCTATAATCCTAGCACTCTGAGAAGCCGAGGCAGGTGGATTGCTTTAGCTCACGAGTTTGAGACCAGCCTGAACAAAATGGAGACCCCTGTCTCTACTAAAAATAGAAAAACTGAGGCAAGAGGATCACTTGAGGCCAAGAATTGAAGGTTGCTGTGAGCTATGATGCCATGGCACTCTACCCAGGTCAACCCTGTCTCAGAAAAGAAAAAAGTCAGTAAACCAAAAATCATGTTCTCGTTACCTAAAAAATAAAAAATAAGTAATACAACACCTTTACCTCCTTGCTCTATTCTTTTGCAAAGCCATTACTTTTGCAAACGTTTTGCTCATTGTCAGACCTGATTCTGTACCAGGGCAGAATAGGCCTAGAACTTCATACTCCGTCTGTGAAGTGGGGTCATCTGTGCTTGCTCAGAACAGGGAATAGTGAGTCACACTTGAAAATCACTTGCTCTGGTCACAACCCCAAGCTGAAACACACGTCTTGGGACAGGAAGTTCCTTCCTCTTACCTGTATGTTAGAACAAGTCCTTAAACCATATCCCTGAGAATACAGAAGCTAACATCTACCTGCCCTTTGTGCCCAAGTACATTCAAGCATCTCGCTCTCCAAGGGGGTTTCTGTGTATCCCTATTGTGCTGGGGATTCAGGCCAATGCTCTTCATTAAACGAAGCTCTAATTCCTCTCAGATGTTGGTACTCCCTCCCTTCCCCCACAGTGACGTAGAGCCCCTTGAGCTCTGCTTGGAGACCTTCTTACCAAGCCAACAGGAGCAGGCGCCGTATACAACTCCAGCTCCTGGGATGTACTTGACTTCCTTTACTTTGGAAATCAGTCCAGCGACCCCCAAATCTTCCCACCAGGTTTCTTTCATGCCTTCCCCAGGAGCTCAGGATTCCTTTCACAGTCGGGGAGGTTGCCTTGACGCTGGGATGCTAAGCACCCTTGAGGGAAGAATTTAGCCAGGAAGATCATAGATGCTGATGTCAGAAGAGGAGCCCTGGGTGGGGAGAGAAGCGGAGAGAATCACCTTGCAAGGAGTGGAGTGCTGTTTCTATAATTTCCCAGTGGAATCTCCATCTGCCCTTGTCGGGGAATGAGGTCAGACAAATGAGTTTATTTATTCTCCAGTGACTAACAGAATGGAAGCGTTCACCGGATTGGGGAGCAAACCACAATTAGGAAAACAGTATTGCCAGAACCTAGCGTTTTTCAAGCAAGATTTTTTTTTTTTTAAATTTTTACTTTCACAGAATATTAATTGGGTGGCAGCTTTTTCAGACAAAACAATTCCCTCGAGTCTGAATCTTCCCTTCTGGCTTAGCAGACTCTATCAAGGCATTTTGTCAAGGCCCCAGATTTTAAATTATTTTTTGAGGCCAAACTCCCACTTGTCACGGCAGAAACATGTTCCTCATTCTAAGAGGAAAAGACTTATTTTCTAGGTTTACTGTTCAAGAGGACATTGATAGCAGAGGCTCTTCATTTTCAGGGAAGAAAAGAACTCCACCCAATTAAAAACCGGGCAAAGGATCTGAATAGATATCTTGCTACAGTCAATGTACAAAGGGCTAATAAACACACAAAAAGATGTTCAGTTTCATTAGCTGTCGGGGAAACGCAAATCAAACCCACCAGGAGACATCACTTCGTACCCACCAGGATGGCCATTTCCAATTAAAAAAAAAAAATTCAGGTAATAGCAGCATTGTGGAGGGTGTCGAGAGAGGGGAACCCCCATACATTGCTGGTGGGACTATGAAATGGTGCAGCCATTTGGGGAGAAACCAGACCATTCTTCAAAAGGCTAAACCTGGAAGTACTGTGTGGCCCAGAATTTCTGCCCCTGGGTGACTAGCCGAAGAATGGAGAATGCAAGTCCACATGCAAATCTGTGTTAAAGGTCGGGAGCAGCATCATTCATGATAGTCAACCAGTGGCAACAACTCTAAGTCCATCCGCTGATATATCCATAAGTAAAATGTGTCGTTATTTGGCAGTGAAAAGGGGTGGATGTTGATACGTGCTGCAGCAGAGAAGAACCCTGAAAACCTCATGCCGAGCAAAGAAGCCGGTCACCAAAGGCCACACGGGGCATAATTTCATTTATATAAACTGTCCAGAGTGGGAAAATCCATATACATCAATGGTGGGAAGTAGGGGAGGGAGAAAAGGGGGAGATGGGGAGTGACTTTAAGTGGCTGAGGGGCTTCTTTGGGGGTGATGAGAGCGTTCTAAAATTATAGATTATGGTAATGGTTGGATAATTCTATACAGATATCAGACATCCAGCATACTGAGTGACCTGTAGCTTGAATTCTATCTCATTATGTTCTGTTTAATTTTATTAAGAAAGGAGATGAAACAGAAGGAAGTGATGTTGGGAGTGGGTGCTGAGGACTGGGTAGCAGTCAGCAAAGAGAAGGGAAAGGAGAGAACTTTCCACCCGCAGGCAACAAGAGGAAGCTATGTAAAGACCTAGTGGCAGGAGAGAGCGTGGTGGAGAGACCTTTCCACCCACAGGCAGCAGGAGGAAGCTATGTAAAGACCTAGTGGCAGGAGAGAGCATGGTGGTCTGGGAATGTGAAAAGAATGAGTGGGGCTGAAACCCAGAAAGCCGTGGGGAGCGAGGAGTGAGAATAAGGTGGATTCAAGTAGGGGTGAGGCTCTGGAAGACCTCACGGGCTAGGGAAGGGAGTGCTGTCTTTATCCTCCCAGTAGGGAGTAAGCTGGTGCAGTCATCTTGGGGCCATATAAAGCAATAGGATATAGTGTTAAAAATGGCAGCGTGGGAAGACAGAAGAGATGAAATCCTTGAGTGGCCAACAGAAGAAAACATGTAACTCTGAACTCCATGTCTGTGCAAACCTAGACCCTGATGGACTTAAGCCACCAGTGGAACATTTTCTGGTGTGTGCAGTTTCATGGCCTCCTAATGGACATGCACTTGATCAGGCGTCCCTGATGCTGCAAGGAGTGATTTTGAGGCAATTGTATTTTTCATTTAATTACCCCATGTAATATTTTATTTTATTTTTTTTTTAGGTAGAGTCTCACTCTGTTGCCCTGGGTAGAGTGCTGTGGTGTCATAGCTCACAGCAACCTCAAACTCTTGGGCTCAAGTAATCCCCTTGCTTCACCCTCCCAAGTTCCTGGGACTACAGGCACCTGCTACAACACATGGCTCGTTTTTCTATTTTTTAGTAGAAACGACATCTGCTCTGCTAAGTCTGGTCTGGAACTCCTGAGCTCAGGCAATCCTCCCGCCTCAGCGTCCCAGGGTGCTAAGATTATAGGCATGTACCACCGGGCCCGGCCTGAGGAATGTTTTTAGAAATATAATCCATGGAAACCTCTGTTCTAGGGTTTAGGCGGCTTCAGAGGGAATGATGGAGGCAGATAATGAAGCAGGCCCAAAGTTCCACCTCCATGATAAGACAGCAGCAAGAAATAGCTGGGGCTGGGAGTCCAGGTATGAGGGGAAGGTAGGCTGTGGAGACTGGCAGGACAGGAAAAATAACACCTGTCCTCTGAGGGCGTCCAGGCTGTGCCAAAGCAAAGAATGGGCCATATCACTTCTGCCTGTGCATGGAGAGTCCTCACTTAGCATCACTGAGTGTTCTTGGAATCAGTGACTTCGAGCAAAATGACTTATCCTGAACCCATTTTTTTTCTCTCATCCCCATTATAATGAAACACCGTTGGCTGAAATGACATGAGTCGAGGACCTGCCGTGCGTGGTTTCACTTAATGTTACTGTTTCTAATCCTCTCTCTGTTGTGTGTGGGGTCTTGTCTGCTGACACGGCTCTGTGCTGTCGCGGCACAGGACAATAAGTCACATGTGCACTCACCCTGCGGCTCCCATGTCTCACTCGTCTGCTGATCGGTCCAGCTGTTTTGCCTTTTAGCAGCAGTCAGGGTGGAGGATGCAGGGAGGAGGCGACTAGACAGAGAGGTGCTGGGTGGTCCCTGCAGGAGGGACCCTCATTAATCCTGCAGGATGGAGGAGGAAGAGGAGCTGTGAAGTGGAGTGGTGGGTAGAGGGGTGCCTAAGGCTGGCAGGGAAGGATTGATGTCCTGGGAAGTGCAGAACTGAGGTGCGCCTCCCTAACTTGCCGGAAGCCACTGCCAGCCAGCCCTTCCTCACCTGCCCTGGGGAGGTGCAGCCGTGAGGCTGAGTGACAGATGGGCTCCCCTCTCCCATCTTCCTCTTTCCGCTGTGTCTGCGCACGGGTAGGGGCATCATTCCTCATGTCTGCCAGGGGCTCGCACTGATGGATGAGCCGGAGAGGGGAGCGGCTGCCTCCTCCGTGCCCCTGTTCCCTCCAGCCTCCTGAAGCTGACCCTGCAGCCTCGGCGCTGGCTCCTGTCGATGTGAAGACTCTTAGTGGGACTGGGAGCAGCCGAGCCAGGCCAGACTCACACCTCGAGGGTGGGCAGACTTACCAGATGCTGGGGACCACTGAGGATGCTGAGGGAGTGGGGTGGACGGGGCAAGATGGAACGAACGTGCAGGAGGCCCGATGGGAACACCGGCCCTCTGGCTCTGCTTGACTTCTGGGAGCCTCGCGTGACATTTTTATTCCCATTTTGCAAACCATGAAACTGCGTCTTAGATTGATTACGTCATTTATCCGAGGTCATACAGCCTCGGATAAGTAAGTAGAACAGTCAGAATTTGATCCCCAATTTCTCCAGTCCCAAAGGGGACCAAGAATGAGATTAAATGTCCACGAAATTCTGGTTCACATCTGACACTCGGGGTTTCTAAGGCCTCCATGAGTGATGTGAATGACTAAAACGTTATATGGTGTGTCGACATCTGGCATTGCCCCTCAAGGTCAAGAACGACATCTTCAGTTTCTGCCCTTCCTCTCTCTTCTTCTTCCTCCTGGCATTCATTCATTCTTCTTCCTGTGAGTAAATTCAGCATTTCCATCAGTGACGTTTGAACCCACTCCTGGGACTGTTGGTTGGGGTCTTCCCATATCCACACAGGATCATGAATCAGGTGGAAGAGGTAGACAGTATCCCTTTCTGTCTTCTTTGTCATTAAGGTCACCCCCAACCCTCTGGCCTTGGTCCCTTCTTCTTCATAGCAGGCTCTTCTGTCCCCACTCAGCTTTCATAAGCATGTTAAATGTGTCCAGGAAACAGCGTAGATGCACCAGGTTAAACCGCTGGCTAATCTTCTAGGAGTCTCTGAGCTCGTAGCTCAACGTCCTCTCTCAGTCCCCAAATCAGCTTGTATCAGCATGCCATCCCCTTTCTGAGGGGCCCCCGTCTTGCTCCTTGAGACATAGCCTCAGTTTCCCCACAGTGATTAGCCTTTGAGGAGGTTCTGAGCAGTTGAAGATAGCAAGCCTGGAGGTCCTTTTCCAATCGAGACTGGTTTCCAACACATCAATGCAATAGCAATAGAAGTCGGCCGCATTGCATACTCTGTGTGAGACAGGCCCTACGTGTGTTGTCTGCGTTGACTTGCCTCATCTTCACTATAAACTGGTGAGTAGGACTTCCATCCCCACTTACAGATAAAGAAACCAAAGCTCCAAGAGATGAGATGACTTGGCAGTGGTCGTACAGAGCTACAAGGTGGCAGAGCTGGAAGGCAGCGTGAGCCCAGAGCCTGTTTGCTTAACCCCATATGCAAATTTGCCTGATGCCCGTCTGACGCTGGTGCACCTTCAAAGCAGCAGCTCCAACCCAGAGGGCCCCCTGCCCCGTATGCCTTGTATAAACACAAGACTTTATTACAAGGAACACGTTTTTCGAGATTCCTTAATGGGGTGGGACATCAAGGTTAAGAATTGCTGCTCTTAAAGGGGGCCAATTTAAATGGTCTTCTCTATAAATTGTCCAAAAATCAGCCTCAATGTCACAGCCCACCTCAGCCATGAAATCATCTCTGTGTCTTGCTCTTTCTCTTCTCCCCACTGAAAGCTCATTAGCCCAGGCTGAGGACACAAGATACTCATTTGACTTATGTTGAATACAACGCAGTTCATTTTCTTTATGAGTTTAGATTCATAAACTGTATCTCCTCTTCCCCCAGCACCCACACGTTCTTTGAATGTTTTTTTCTTTTTTCTTTTCTTTTCTTTTTTTTTTTTTTGAGACAGAGCCTCAAGCTGTCCCCCTGGGTAGAGTGCCGTGGCATCACAGCTCACAGCAACCTCCAAATCCTGGGCTCAATCGAGTCTCTTGCCTCCTCCTCCCAAGTAGCTGGGACCACAGGCCCCCGCCACAACGCCCGGCTATTTTTTGGTTGCAGCCGTCATTGTTGTTTGGCGGGCCCAGGCTGGGGATTTGAACCCGCCACCTTAGGTGTATGTGGCTGGCGCCTTAGCCAGTTGAGCTATCCAGTGTTTTTTTCTGATATATATCTCTATATGTTCTCCATTTCTCTTATTTTTCATTTAAGTACTCCCTGTAATGTTTTAGTTTGCAAACTAAAATTTTAGAACGAAATTAAAAGGCACCTGGTGCAGGAAGCCGGTGGCATCAACCTGCTGTTATTTCTCTGCCTGTATCTCAAAACTTTTGAAACTGTTGGGGGCGGGGGGCAGGTTTCCCTGGCTTCGTTAAACTTGAACCTAGGTTCTCAGTCAAGGTGGGAGGTGTATTACGCAGTGTCGTGGTGTATTAAGCTGGTTACCAATAATGGAGTATACAAATGATTTACTCTTTCTGGGTATTCTTGATACAATGTCAATAATTAGATGGTTACAAAGTATCCATCCATCTGTTGGAGAACTGGTTCTTGAGCTAGTCTTATGTGCAAGGCACTGCCTTCACTTCTAGGATATAGCAGGAAAATGCAAACAGGATTCCTGCTCGTGTGGCGTTTATAACCTCCGTGGGGGAAAGAGACAAGCAATGAGACAAAGAACGTAATTAGACTGTGGCAAAGCACTGCATTTAATCAGTCTGTGGGAGTAATGCTGCCTAACAAATCAATGCAAAAGCCCGGGATGTTGCAAGAGCAGGTGACAATTCCTCACTCAGGATTGGTGGGACGGTCAAGGCCCTGGCTGCAGGTCACACTCACGCCATACCAAGCCTCTGTCCAGCCTCTTTGGCCTCCCCAGGAAAGTGTTCTTGTGGCAACTAGCAGGAGTCGAAGAGGGCAAACCCAGCCGCCTGAACACATTTAAAGATTCTGCTTGGATGACATTTGCTAATGTCCATTAGCCAAAACAGGTCACGTGGCTGAGCCCGAAGTCAGCAGGGCAGGGAGAGGAGAGGGCACACCGGCCACATGGGGACTGCATCTGTCACAAGCAGTAAGGCGATGATGGGGGAAGGGAGGAATTAGGTAACATGGTTAGAAAAGGCAGAGTTTTCTTTTGTTTGTCTGTGTTGTTGTGGTTGTGGTTGGTTGGTTTGTATGGAAGAGGGTGGGGGTGGGGATACTGGAACTGAGAAGAAATGAGCTCTGAGAGGAACGGGTGCCATACTCAGGAGAGAGACCTGAGAACGCAAAGTGCTACCCAGCAGGAAAACATCTGGGGTCATCCTGGAGACGCAGCAGGTGCTGGGAGCATGAAGAGGGAGGCGGAGGGGGCTGTGCAGGATCCCACCATTTGGGGCTTTATTCCCAGTTCAACGGGCGGCCACTGGGGGATGTTAGGCGGTGGAGTGACATGATCTGATCTGTATTCCTCTAGCTGTGCTGAGCAGAATGGATCAGTCAGGTGCAAGATTGGAAACAGAGAGACAGGATGGGAAGCCCACTGCTCATGAGATGACGCGTGTGGGGGCTGCACGGATGGAGAGAATGGACAGGTCGGTTTTCCATGTGGGAGGCTCAGTGACCAGATTGGGCAACACCTTTCGTGAGAAATGAAGGGATTTCTCCCCTACAGAATTATTTGGCACATCATAAATTCTGGGCGCATCCCTGGGGTGTGTCCCCACCTGTGAGCACCATCTGTCTTGTGAACTGGGGAGAGGCGGCAGGGTGAAATCCTTGTGTCACTTGGATGTGGAGGTCTAGACCCTGCTACAGATCCTACCCTGAGTTCTGCAAGCTTGTGGCTCTTGGAGACTTGGGAAGGAAACTCCATTTATGCCAATGTCAGACTCCAGACTCAGGCTTAGGGAGGGTCAGTAAAATCTGCACGTTGAGACAATGAAACTTGAACCAGGAGAGCCCCTGGGGACCTTTGAGGTGGAAACTCAGCCTCACAGCCCAGGGCTCCCCGGAGGTTACCCACCCAGACCATGGGGTGCTCACAGAGAGGGGCTTAGCCTTTACCCAGGAGGTGGCGACAGCCAAGAGCACACTCCTTAGAACGCACATGTCCAGTTGCGTTTTCTGGGGCACTGTCAGCACCCGATGACAGTGGCACCCACAAGCCAGACTCAGTGGAGGGAGGTTTGATGTTGTGTGTCCCCAGGCCTCTTTCAGCTGTGGCTGCCTCTCTTCTGCTAACCTGCTGACTCCCTGCTTCTGAATCCACAAGACCGTTGGCTTGGGAAAAACATCTATCAGTTTTCAAGGCTGGATTGATTGTGGCCACCATCTAAGCCAGGTCCCTGGGCTAGAGCGGACATTCCTCCATGGAGTGCACCCTGGCCTGACCCAGCAGGGATCCATCTGTTCCCACGGTTCACCCGGGCTCTGAGCACCAGCTTTACTCTTTGACAAGACAGCTCTGCCTGTCGGGAAACTTGGCTTGACACTTCGCAGGCCTGTCAGCAGATGAGACGAGACATATGCCAACCGCAGGAAGCAGGCGATAAACACAGAAACCTCTTCAGATCGTGGTCGCCCCGGACTGTTCTATAAGATGCTCGGGCCGGCATTTCAAGGGAGCTGTGTCCCAGCCATGGGGGATTAGTCGCATGAGAGGCAATCTTTTCTCTCCCAGCTGGTCCCTTCTTACCTCCTGGGTCTCGGTAGATGTCACCTTCAAGGGGCCTTCCTTGACCACTCTCCCGAACTCAGGACCCCTCCCTCCCTCCCTTCCTTCCTTCCTATCACACCGCCTGTGTTCTCATTGGACCACTCGCCGTAATCACTAACTTGTTTAGTGTCCGCCTCTCCCAGTTAGGATGGAGACCCCTCGCTTCCCCGGCCCCTGTTATTAATACCCAGGGTGGGGTCTGGCCTGTAGACGTGATGGACGCACAGACAAATAAGCTGAAAAAAAACCCCCAAAACTGGAGGTGCATGGGGAAAAACAGGGACCATTTTTTATTGATGGTATCTTTCTCTGTTTCAGAACTGACAGGCTTGCTCTGAAACCTTTCTGACTAAACACCGGTGGTTGTAACGAATGACAAGTTTGGGAGCGGAGGTCCCTTGAGTCATAGCCAAGAGTTGGAGGGAGCAGACAGGTCTATAATGAAGTTGTCACTTTTTCTCAAATGGATGCTGTCCATCACGTGGCAGCAGGCTTGGATCTTCCGGCTTGCACTGGAGGGATGGAGACCGTGGGCCGAGGTGAATGGGCAGGGAGGGATCTTCAGTGGAGCTTTGTGACCATTCCTCAGAAGACAATAACCGTGAAATCTCAAAGAAGGGTCAAGACGTACTTTGATAACATTGAAACAAGGGTATCCTGCCCTGAGTGTGAGCAGATGACATTGTTAACATGGAGGAAACCGTGAAAAGAGGAACCAGGGATTTTATCATGTTTCCAGAAGAATCTATGAAGGGCCGGTGCTCACAGGTCCTCTAATGGGGAAGGTCATAAAGATCATGAATCTATGGAAACAGAAGGTGAAATGGATCTTGCTTCTGGGTCACCTCTCCCCTAGACTAGCATTACTGTGATCAGCAAATCTGAGGGTGATTTGATGACCGCAGGTGGCGGTTGCAGAGGTGGGGCAAGGTAGCATAGGACGCCAGCTCACGGCATTTGTGTTTATGTTTTTACCTGCCTGTCTTGGCTCTTCCCATCCCACCTTGATCTAGGTCCTCAGGGTACATTTCGCTCCAAGTTCCAGGCTCCAAATTCCTGCTTGGTATTTTTATTGATTAAACAGAAGAGCCCAGAGGAAGTAGATGGGGGTGTTCCACCAAATGAGGTCCGTGGGCTAACCTTGCCAGAATGACCTGGATTCCTCATCAAAAATGCAGATCTCCAAACCCAAGCCCAGACCCACAGCATCAGAGCCTTTCAGAGTGGGAGACAGGAATTTGCATTCTTTGAGAGGCTCTCCAGGCTGTCGTTCTAATGCACAACAAAATTTGAACCTTGATCCAAGGAGGAGCTCTAAAATGTTTTCCAAATTGGCTCCAGGATGGACAAATCTGTCTTTGCTATGTTCTCTCTTCCTTCCTATTTATGCTTATCCAAACTCCATCCCTCCTTCAAGCCACCTCATCCCTTGCAGCGTATAAGATGTCTTTTTCAAACGTCTCCGGCTCTCGTTGACTTTTGCCTTTTTTTTTTTCCCCATGTACACAGCAACCAGCAGTCTTGCCTTATTTATTTTTCCATTTATGTGACTCTGGTCTCCTCAATTCAATTACAAGCAACAAAATCCTCAAAGGGTGCTTTGCAGTCTCTCCAGTGCCTTATTTATCTTGAAGGGCAAGAATGTTCCACAAACAACCCTTCTTCCAGAGTGCACCCGACTCTCAAAATGTCCCTAGCTGGTAACAAGTAAAAACCAAATAGCTCTCCTCGTACCAACTTCAAGTATTGATGCAGGCGATATCTTGTTGTCCGGAATTCACGGCTTCCTCCTACTATTTCTTTTGGTTTTCGAAAGCTGCATTTCTTATTGATATTTTCTTTTGGAGTAGCAAAATAGAGGCGCAGAAGACTTTGCATTGCATTTTCCTGTGCAGAGTTCCTGCAAGGCGCTGACTTGCCATTGTAGTTGCAAAGAGCTTGAAGAATTTCACCTACCAATGTTGGACTTTCGGCCAGTACCTCCACGGGACACGTTTCTTTGAAGCTTAAAGACTTCAAGGAAAGGGTTTTCAGTTCAGCATTTTCCTGAGGACCTGGCTGTGACCTTGAGAAAAGGGCTGACCAGGGTTTAGGCCAACATTGCAGAGGAGGGCTGTGTGCTGTGTGGAGCCTTGATTTCTATCCCACGCAGCCTGGATCTTTTCGATAGATTTCACTGGGCGTCTGGAAGTTGGGAAGCTTTACTAAAATTGCATTCCATTCTGAGAAAGTTTGGACTATTGCTCAGCCTCCTGTCAAACACGGCTATTTTTCTTTCAGAGACGCTCCGTAAAGAAATGGACGATGGATTCATTTCCATGTGAGTTCAATGCTCTGGCAGGCTTCTGAAGCTAGCTGGCTTTAATGCCTTCCAGAGGGTACGTCTGAGTGTCACCTAGCCATTCAAAACCTCTTTCTTAGTGTGTGTGGCGTGACCCGCGCCACAGTCGTAATGCACGATGTAATTTACCACTGCATTTCCCCTTCCTTCTTGAAGAGCTCACTGAGCTCCTAGAACCTGTAACAGAGATGTCAACTGTGGAAGCTGCTGCAGCTCTAGGACGGCGTCCTCTCACATCAGAACATTCTTTGAGAAGCGTGAAGAAGCATGGTTGCTCTGCAGGCAAAGCTGCTGCTTTCTAAATAAGAAGATAGATCTGTGGGCCTTTGAAAAGAAGATTAGCGTTTTTACAAAATTAATAATCTGCACACGCTTTTCCGCAGACTCACACATCCCTACATTTTAGGAGGGACCTCCGTCTGTTGCATCTTCACTGCTCTGTGTCTCCTTAGGTTTTGGAAGAATTGAGCTAGAAAATAAGGAAAGACCACCATAATCTCTCCCACCATCTACCACCCAGGAGAGCCCCTGTTGGAAGCGGAATCTGCTTTCATTGTTTGAAGAGCAAAATACGAACCAGGAAATCAGCATTGCAGAAGCCATTTTTTATCTTGAATTTTAGGGATCTGACGGCTCCCCGAAGTTGCACGCAAACATCTGAACGTGTGCGCGCTTGCATTTTCTAAGGGGAAGACCCACAGTTTTAGTTAGATTGTCAAGGGGGTCTGTGACCCCGGAAAGTGTTGGAAAAAAACCCGCAAACACGCTGCTGCATTCAAAATCAAGTGTGCCTATTTGCTGAGCCGAAATGCAGATACGTCTTCTGTCAAAATGGTATCACTTGTGAAGACAGGGAGGAAAATACACAGACCTGAAATTAAGATTATTTCTGATAGTGTTAAGCGTATGGTCATCTGAATTCGAGGGACAGGAGCATGCTCTTCTATTTTTTTTGAAATTCACGAAACTTTCATCGAACATTTCGGTGGCAGGGTCTCTGCTAAGAACCAGAGTTACAAAGATGGATAGGCCTCAGCCCTGTTTTTAACCAGCTCACGATCCGCGGTAAGAGGCAAGCCATTCCCTTTTGCTTCTAAAATTATGGCTGACATATATTTGCTCTGCTGTAAGAAAAACCCAACAGCATCACCTTAGATTGGGCGGCTGGGAGCTGCTATTTTAAGGAGATGAGCTGGAAAAGCTTTTGATGCTTCTGGAACCCCCATGAGAGTTCAAAAAATATGAGACTTCTCCTTGTCTCTGGGAAGCACACTCATCTTGCCTGTCTGATCCATGCACTCTCTCCCCCGTCAGGGGAGGAAACAACAATTTCTGTTTGGAGACATTAAGTCGCTTGGCCGACTGTATGGCCCTGGGTGGGATGCAGGCAGACATTGTTAATGGAACACTGGCTGCATTTCCATGCGTGTGAATTGTTTTGAAAAGTATTTAACTAGAAAACATTAGCAGAGCTTGGGCAATAGTGTTTTGTGGGAAAATTAAATTCCCATATCACTCTACCTCTTTCTGCAACTCCCTCCCTGAGTGTGGTCTTGGAAAAGGGGTTTGGCAAAGACCAACATGATTGGGCAGGCTCTGGAGGTCATGGGCCATGCCTAAGCTCAGACAGAGCTGATAACTGCTTTGAGATCTTTACCACTCTGCAGCAGGCCACCTAGAAATGGTCAAAAAGGACATGAACGGGGGTGGTGTGGACTGTCTCTCTTCATCCCTTCCTTGATTCTAACCTATTTGGTCCTGGACAGCCATGCAACATTACTATGGAAAACTTCTCACTCCTTTCTGTAAAGGCAAGCAGCCTTTACAGAATTCTTGAAAGGTCAAACCTTCTCCTACGTGAACCAGCCCCATCCTGTGAGCACAGATGAAGGACCCTGGGCAGCCAGAGTAACGTGAGAGCAGCCAATTGTATGGACCCTGGGCAGCCAGAGTAATGCAAGATCAGCCAATCAGATGGACCCTGGGCAGCCACAGTAACATGAGAGCAGCCAATCAGATGGACCCTGGGCAGCCAGAGTAACATGAGAGCAGCCAATTATGGGCCACGCACTGGCCAGCGAGCTGGTAAGATTAGCTCTGCCCAGATGTGGCCCAGAGGTTGCCAAGTTTTAGACAAAATAAGATTTACTCTTAAAGCATTTGGCTTTGTCTGAGGCTTCGGGGTGGAAAAAATAGCAGAATTAGACTTCCAATTCCCCAGTTCTTTCTATTTCATTGAATGCCACAAGTGAGGAACCCAATTCTGCCACTGGTTGTAATTAGCAATAATTTGTTCCCCAGGGTCTGCTGGTCTCTTTTACACTGAGTTGAACCCTAAGGCATCCAGCAGAAAGTAGCATGTGCAGAGGGGAATTTAATAGAGATGTTGACCCTCCGTGGTCTCTCAAGTTCATGTGCCGTCACCTCCTTTGTGAAGTCCTCCCAGATCTCTCCCTCTTGCACCTGCCGCCCTCTGCTCCTGGATAACACAACAGTCCACCCCACCTTGGGCATGTCTTACCCATGTGCCCTCCCAGTAGCAACATGGACACTCAGGAACTGATACAAACATTTGGGGTCACTATGAAGTCTCCTCAGCCCTGATATTTTGGTTATTTCTTCTTTCCATGAAAATCACACAGCTATCTTGGACACTGCCATGGTCACTAGGTCAAATACATACCTCATGCTACAACCCTTCAGAAGAGGTCACTATCATCATCTTCCTTTTCTGATGAGAAAACTGACACTCAAAGAGGTTAAGGAACTTCCCCCAGGACCACTAGCTTTACTAGTGCCAGAACTTGAACGCCAGCCAGTGTAACTCTGAAGATTGTGCTGTCGACCCCCGTGGGCTATCTCCTATTCTTAACAGATCATTAAATAGGAAATGTCCAATTTTAAACCAAAACTTTATTATACCTGAAACAGGAAGCAGTACAATTAATCAAAGTTTGCATTTGAACTTTGCACATAGTTTTGCCATCTTAATAGTAGCTGGTATCTGCCAGCAGCCAGGAAGCCTGGAAAGTGAGTGGTGATGAAGTTGGAAAGGTGTTTTCCAAAGCTTGTTGAGAACTGATTTTATTTTATTTTATTTTTTTGCAAGAAGTGGTCCGAAGCCTGGAAGAAGTGGTATTCAGTTGGTGCAAGGTCTGGTGAACATGGTGGGTGTCAGAGTTTCCCAGTCCAGGTTCTGTAGTCTGAGCGGTGTTTGTGTGACATGTGGCCGAGCATGGCCAGAGGATTGGCCTGTCTCTGCTGACCAATCTCAGCTGCTTTATCACAAACATCCTTGTTATTTCATCCAGTTGGCCCCAGTAAACATTGCTGTAATCCACTGACCAGTTTTCATGCTGTTCTCGTGAGTGACACCAGCACTGGACCACCAAACAGACAGCATTAGCTTTGGTTGATGAATATTCGATTTTGGGCTCTGTTTCTGGACTTTTATGTTTTTCCAACCACGGCGCCAAAATTTATAATTGTCAAAGAGTCCGTTTTTCATCACACATGACAATATGGTATCGAGATGGTTTGCTTTGATGTTGTGACAGCTTTGAGATGATTTCTCTTCTGGCCTGCATTCAATTCGGGCAGAAGCCATCTATCCAGTTTCTTTACCTTGCCAATTTGTTTCAAATGGTCCAATATGGTCTGAATAGTAATATCAAACCTTGCTGCAAATTCTTGTATAGGCTGAGATTGATTTGCTTCCCCTAAAGCTTTTAGCTCATTGTTAGCCACTGTGGTCTCAGGTCACCCACATGGCTCATTTTCAAGGCTAAATTCACCAGAATGGAACGTCTCTAACCACCGTCATCCTGTGTGTCCATCAGAACATCCTTCCAGAACACTTAGTTCATATTTTGAGCTGTCTGCACTGTAGTGGTTCCATGATGGAACTCGTATTCAAAATAACACGAATTTTTAACTAATTCCTTCACAAAAATGGCTCTAGAAATTGATGAAAGGTAATCAGAAACCAAACATGCTAAGCCTCATTAGGGTTAGGATTAGAGAAAAAAAATAAAATAAATCAAAAGTTTATTCCCAATAAAAAAAAGAAATGCCCAAGTGAATCGTGAGACATATCAGCTGTCAATCTTAGTACTTGAGGAAATCAGACATCTCATACTTAATAACCTTCATAGATGCCTATGACAGAGCCTCCATCCGAGTGGCCATTCGGGCCCTTGAGTTGGAAAACAAAACCTCCCATACAAAGAGGCAGGGACCGGTAGAAGTTCACAACCAGTGGCTGCTAAAAGTAGTGAGTGGATGTTTGGTGGGAAACATGAGGTACAGAGAGTCCCAAAGACTCTCCCTACAAATAAGTGATAGATGATGAATGGAGACATTGTAACTTTACACGGAACAAAACTGTCAGTTACAATCTCAGCCACATGGTCAAAGCCAAGGTCATGAATATTGGGACGTCTGGAGGCTCCTCGTGTGATGCACTGAGGACACAGCGTCATTCTGGGGTTCCTGCCCAAAATACATCATTTGAACCTAATCATGAGGAAATCTTACAAAGGTGGTATGGGAAACTGACCTGTGTTCTTCAAAAATCTCAAACTGGGAAACATGAAGCGGGAGGGAGAACTCAGATTAGAAAGACTAAAAGTTCCAGATTAAAGACAATCAATGCAGCATGTGCTGTCAGGTCAGATCCTGAATGAGGGGAAAAAATAGCTGGACGCTACTGGGGACAACCGCTGAGGTTTGAATAGGGCGTTTGAATTAGATAGTAGTGTTATCCAAACAGATTACACGGGAGAACGTTCTGAGGAAGGGAGCACCACAGTATTTAGGGGTATGTGGGCATCATGTCTCCAGCTTAATGGGGCCAGAAAAACAAAATATGCCTATGTCTATAAAATATACAGAAAGAACAACGCACGAGGGAGGCAAAAATATATATAATAGGTGGATGGATATAAGAGTTTCATGAACAATTCTTGTAATTTTTCCGGACTTTCAAAGTGACATCAAAATGAATAGTTGCAAAAATTTGCAGAGTAGTGGTTGAAGGTGTGAGCATTGGAGGTGGACTACCTGATCTTTGTTCCTGGGTCGGTCGAGTACTGGCTGTGTGACCTTGGGTAAGAAAGCCAACCTCTCTGTGCCTCCGTTTCCTTGCTTGCAAACTGGAGATGGTAGAGTACCTGTCTCTTAGGACTACCTGGTAGCTACAGGAACTAGCACTCCCTAAATGTTAGCTAAGATGATTAAGAGCACGTGTGAAGGTCAGTGGGCCCAATTTCTTTGTATTTTCCCATTTGCCTGTTGTGTGATGTGGATTCCTGGTTGGTCAGATCATCTCCAGGGGCACAGTTCTAAAGACAAGCAAATTGTTATTAGATCTGGAAACCATTTCATCAAACACATGCTGTCCTCGGAGGGCTTGAATCCATTTAATGAGAATTAATGAAAAATTGGCAGCCTGGTATTTTTGGCTAAGTCAAAAGTGTGGCATTTCATTGCTAATTAAGCCTTTGCATTTTTCCCAGAGCAATGCCACCTGTAGGCTTGCCACAGACTTAGGTATTTGTTTTTCCAAAAGGCTGCTGCCTGAAAAATTCAGAAACACGGGACCAACATTGCAAAGGGAGTGCACCCTTAAAAAGAAAGTTGGTTAGATTTTTATGAGAGGCCACCTATTTGTTTAAAACTCCAATTTTAAGTCAGAAACTTAATAGTCAATGAATAAAGACTGATTTATACCAGCTAGGTATAGGGTATGCACCAAGACAGTATTGGGTGCTTATCAATAAATAAGATGTGGGCTCTGTGCCTGTAGTTCAGCTGCAAGGGCGCCAGCCACATACAACAGAGGTGGCAGGTTTGAGCCCAGCCCAGGCCTGCCAAACAACAACTACAACCAAAAAATAGCAGGGCATTGTGGCAAGTGCCTGTAGTCTCAGCTATTTGGGAGGCTGAGGCAGGAGAATCCCTTGAGCCCAAAAGAGTTTGAGGTTGCTGTGAGCTGGGACGTCACCGAGCTCTACAGAGGGTGATATAGTGAGACTCTGTGTCTAAGTAAATAAATAAATAAATAAGATGTGGACAGTGGTGGACTTTCGTGTCTGGAGCAGAGAGACAGAGTAGCATGGGATGAGAACACAGCCAGATTCCTGAACTTTGGAGGTCACGGGAAGGAATTTAGGTTTGATTCTATATAACACAGGGATACACTGAAGGGGGTTAGCATAGGAACGGCATTTGCTGATTTATATGCTGAAAGAAAAATTATTCTGGCAGTTACGTGGGCCAGGTCGAAAGCAGGAAAATCAGAGGAAGCTGCTGTCACGGTTTAGGTGAAAGACGATGGTACCAGCCAAGGGAAAAAGCAGTGGAGAGGATAAAGTTGATGCTGGAGGGGGTTTCCCAATGAGCTGGATAGGGTTGGGTTGAGGAAAAGGCAGGAGCCAGGACTGACTCCTAGTTTTGAGGGGGAAATAACCCCAAAGGTCAGCTTTGAACATGTGGCAGTGGGAAGAATGATCTTAAAGGCAGAGAAGTGTGAGCAGAAACATGAGGTGAGAGAATGGATCCCCCGTCCAGGGAAGGAGGAGGAACTACAATCTTTCTGGAGAATGAGTGCGGAAGACGTGGCTGGAGACAGGATGGAAAATGCCAGACCAGAGAAAACAAACTTCTTTCCACAGGCAATACAGAGCCACTGCAGGATTTGAAACAGACTGTAAGACTCCCAACGGGTCCCTGGGTGGTTAAAACAAGTCCACCGCCTTCCTCACGGCCCATCCTTGTCCTCGGTGACTTTAGAGAATATTTTGCATCTAGCATCAATCTCTCTGTTGGTTCCCTGGAAAACACACGCGCCCACACGTGGCCCACCTCACTGACTTTTAAAATGGTTTCCATTCGCTTCGAAGGCTGCTGGTGGGCCCATGTATTTGCCAGACCATTGGCAATTTCACACATTCAAATTACGATCTCCGACTTCTGCAAATAAAAGATCCTGATGTTCCCCAGTTGTGAAGTTTGCTCGCAATTTCCAGGCAGAGCGGTCCATCTGCGCTGCACTCAGAGGCTCTGGGAACACATCTGCTCGCTGCCACATTCGAGAATTCCCAGGGAAAAGAGAGTTTTTGTCGTAAAAGGCCTGGCAGCCCCAGCTCTTTCCAAAGGATGCCTTGCACACGCCGAGTTAGAGTGGAATCGTCACAACAGAGACAACCAACCCTGATGGTGTGTCCAAGAAGTCCAACCACCAGGGGAAGACTTTCAAGATGAGCTATAGTGGTTTGGTCTTGAGAGACAGTGTTTTAAATGGTAAGACGTCCATCAGGGGTTTCATCCTGTTGATGAGATGACCTGTTCGGAGCTTCTGTGGATCCTTCTGGCCCCGTATGAACAGCTGAGATAGTGAATGTGAACGTCTTTCGTCATTGTGGGGAGAAGTTAAAGGTTAGATGCCGTCCTCACCCTTGCAGTTGTAGGTCCAGCTCTCTCGCTGGACCACAGGGGGAAGGGAGGAGGTCAGTAGTGGGAGGTTAAGATCATGTAGGAACTTTGCTGTTTGATAGATCTGGGTCTGGGTCCAGGCTCTGCCCTGTATTAGCTGCAAGACTCTGCTTAGTTTCCTTCCTAGCATAACAAAAATTCCTTGATTGAGTTGTTGGGGCCATTAAATAAAATGATGATGCATAAAAAACTTCATCTTATAGTAAAGTTCCCAACCAGGCTGCAGAAATTCCCCTTTCTCTTAGAATCACGGTAAAGGCACTTTGCTACATGAAGCCATTTAGATGGACACTGGAACTCACAGGGCCATAGAAATTTACAGACAACCCATTGGGATGATTAGGAAAGCGTCACAGAGACCAGGACGGAGTCCCAAGAAGTATGTCGCCAGGGTTCTGTAGTTCCCTCCTGTGGAGTCTCACATGCAGTATTGTCATTGAGATAGGACTGATTCTGAAGAGCAGAGGCTAGGCCTGCTTCTTTTTTGTAGAGGTTCTACTACTTAGCATTGTCCAAAAATGGAGTAATAAATATCAGATTAATAACATCAGGTTGAGGTTGCCCTCAGTTCATTGCCCGGGGTGGGGGGGAGGGTCTGTCCAATGTGGCAGCTTCCTTTACAGAAATAGAATTGAAGAATATGGATAATATGGATTCGTAAACATTGGTTGGATGCATGGATGAGTAGATGGATGGATGGTTGGACAGATGGATCTAAAGAGATATGAGGAATAGCGTCCTAGTGGGAGGTAAAACAGAGGGAAGGTGTGGGATGGGGATCTGACTAAGGGTGACCTTGTTGGGGTGCTGAGCTTGTGACGCTGGGAGCAGGGGACATACTCCAGGCAGCCTCAGGAAGGTGCCAGTCTGGATACCAGAACTAAAGCAAGACTGGGATAAGACTGCTCAGTGTGGAAACCGATCAGGCCTCTTGTGCTGAAGAGTGTATCGGATGAACAAAAGAGATGCTTGGAGAGTCTGACGATAGTTTGAAAAAAGAACCAGAGTGGACAGATTTAAGAGAGGGAGCCACTCGGAGCCTCCTATAGAGAAGCAGGCATTACACAAAAAGCAAGGACTGTGACGTCAGCAGACGCACGTTCAGTTCCTGGCTTGGCTCTGTGGCATCAGACAAGTTGCCTAAAAGTCTCAGAGTCTTTGTTTCCTCAAAATATCTGATATGTAGACCTGTTTCCTTCTCCATGCAATAAAAATTACTCCAGGAATATCTTTTAAATAACAGTAATTCATACTTAGCACCAAGTATTTGTGGCAGATGTGAATCAGGGCTTTGCAGGCCATTGCCCGGTATCCCTAACTTAATAGATATAATTATTCTTGGAAGAGGGTAATATTACTATCCCCATTTAATAAACGGTGAAACTGAGATTTCAGACACTTAATGACTTCAGCAGTCTCTCTCAGCTGGTAGGAGAAACAAGATTTAAACCCAAGTCATCCTGACGCCTAAAGCTTGCATTTATTATTTTCTTAATAAACTTTTCTATTGAAGTATAATAAGTATGGTTTGTAGCCTTCTAAGGTAGCTCTGAGTTATTCCTTCTAGATATTCACACCCTTGTGTAATCCCCTCTCTCTGAGTTTGGACTGCACCTGCGGACTTGCTTCTGACGAGAAGAAAACAAGTGATAAGACGTCACCTCAACTGTTAGGTTACAGGACATTCCATCTTGGGAGCATTCTCTCTACCTGCTTCTTGGGTTACATACTTTGGTGAAGTAAGCCACTACCTTGGAGAGACCCACTTGGCAGGGAACTGAGGGTGACCTCTGCCAGCAAGCAACAAAAACTCTCCAGAAACTGTGAGATAATGAATGTTGTTGTTTCAAGCCATTACATTTGGGGGTGATTTGTTATTCGGCATTAGGTGACTAATACAACATGGGTGGGGGAAAGTTCACAAATCAGCAGTTGGACAGCTTGTGAATTTTCGTGGAGCAAGCTCACGTTGATTAATCAAAGTATTAAGAATGAAGAGAGAGAATATCCTAAGCACCCCAGAAGTTGTGCTTGAAAGCTCACAGTGTCCACATCTCTCCATCCTCCCCCCCCAAATTTTTTCTCTTGACATCTAACAACATAGATTTATTTTGCCTGATTTTGAACTTTCTATAAATGGAATCATATGGGATATAATTTTGTATCCTGCTCCTCTTTGGAGGCTCACCCTTTGAACCACTCCCTGACCATCCCCATCTGTGGAATGACTCAAGTTCATTACCGTTCTATCTTGCTATGATTTTTTTTTTTTTTGAGACAGAGTCTCACTATGTCACCTTCAGTAGAGTGCTGTGGCAGCACAGCTCACAGTAACCTCCAACTCTTGGGCTTAAGTGATACTCTTGCCTCAGCCTCCCAAGTAGCTGTGACGACAGGCACCTGCCACAATGCCCAGCTATTTTTTGTTGTTGTTGTAGTTGTCATTGTTTAGCTGGCCCGGGCCAGCTTTGAACCCATCAGCTTGGTGTATGTGGCTGGTGCTGTAACCTCTGTTATGGGTTCTGAGCTTCTTGCTTATCATTTTTATCCATCCCCTATAAATAATTCTGTACATTTATATGTTTAGATTTTTCTATGAAGATGTGTGGTGTCTATACTTTTCCTTAGTCTACCTTACAGGGAGCCTTTATTCTCACCCTTTACCCTAAATTCACCAGGAGTTACAAGATAAATCACTCTGCTTTTCTGGGACAAGATTTCCCCATTAGTGAAGTCAGGTAGTTTGACCTACTTTTGAGTTCCATCCATGGCGGGGTGGGGAACCTGCAGCCTTGGGGCCACATGTCGCCTTCTGAAGCCTTGCCTGCAGCCTTTTAGTTGAACCCCAATTTTATAAAACAAATTCTTTTGTTAAAAGGGGTGCAGCAGAGGAAGATGAAGCTTTTCTCGCCTCCTTTGGTGTTTAAACAAGAGCAATCTTGACGTCAGAAGGCCGCAGGTTCCCACCCCCTAGTTTGTAATCACCCCGTGATGTTACCCGTTGATTCTGGCATGTTTTCAAATGTAAGTAATCTTTCGAGACCTAGTCTAATTTTAACTCATCCCAAAGACAAGTCAAATCTATTGCTTGGGCTGGAGGGACGTTATGAAATGAAATAAATAATAAATAGGATGTGAATTCTATGAATGAAATACATAAATTAGGATGTGAATTCTAAAAGGGTTGGGAATCATAGGGCTGGAGAAAAAAAATGATGGCTTGGCTTTTTCAAGTGGAAAATGAGTCCAATAAAGACAAATTACAATGATAATTGCCTAGTTCTAATCAGTGGCAAATTATGGGTAAGTTATTCCGGAAAAAGCCATGTGCTGTGTGGCGTGAGACATAGATACTGAAATGTAGCCTTGGATGAAAACACTTTAGCTCCCACGGGCTATTTCTTTCTGTCTGAACACGTAAATACTTCATGCTGGTCACCCAGAGTCCCCACGGTTCTGTGTGAGCCTGTCCCAACACCACAAAGAAATCGTACTACCCAGAGAAAAGGGAGCAGCCCCCGAGTGGTTCACTTCAATTTAGTGACACCTACTGCGATCATCTCCCTGCGATATTTGTTGGAAATTCCTGTGATAACTTTCTACTTAAAGCTGGTCAAATGTAAAACTACCAGATGTCCGGTCCTTCCACATTATCCAGACTTATGACCGCCATGAACTTGATCCAGCCTTGTTTGTCTCCATCACCCTCATTGTCTACCATTTTTTTGCTTCAATTCCTCATCCTGTTATGTCCGTAGACTTGGACAAAACACTTTTGTGCTTCCAGGCCTTCGTATATTCACAAGGTTGTACAATCATCGACATTATCTAATTCTAGAACTTTTTTATGAGTCACAGAGAAGCTCAACATCAGCTAGCAGTCCCCCCCACAAACTCCACTTTGCCTGAGGAAACCAGGGTGGGTGTCGTCTTCCTGTCTGCTGATTTATTTCCTGTATATATAGATTTGTCAATTCTGGGCATTTTATATAAACGATATCACGCAATTCATGCCCATTTGTATTTGACTTGGTTCACCAAGCATAGTTTTTTTTGAGGTTCATCAATGTTGTAGGAGAACTTTATTCCTTTTTGTAGCTAACTAAATGCCATTGTATGGATATACCGTATTTTTGGTTATCTGTTTGTTGATGAACAACTGAGTCCCCACAACGTCTGCAACACTGTTTGTTCTTTTTGTATTCATTTACTGAATGTTTACTTGCCAGTCAGAATGTTTACCTGCCCCCTTTGGGGCTGTTATAAATAATGCTTCTATAAACATTTATGTACATGTTTTGTGTGACATTCACTTTTGTCATTTAATTCACTTGTTCTTTATTTCTACAACCACCATAAAAGTGTCACTGAGGACGATTTCCTCATCTGTCTCACTCTCCACCCTTTGCCGATGACTGGCAAGTAAACATTCAGTAAATGAATACAAAAAGAACTAAACAGTGTTGCAGAGTTGTTGCAGAATGTAATTTTTCAGTCAACTATATGATTTCAATAAATGACGATTATATAAAAATAAATCCAATACTCGATGCACAAAAGCTTGCATACTTTGTGTATAATTTCGTGAGTGTTGACAATATACCCATACAATCTATATACCTCTGTAACCACAACTATCATCAGCATATAAAACATAAATATCACCTTAAAAAAGGTGTATTCCCTCATGGCTTCCCCTTGTTCATATCTGGCCCCCTAACCCATCCTCAGGAAAATATTGATCTGGTTTCTATCACCATAGATTAGATCAGTCTCTGCTATAATTTCATATAAATGGAATTATATAGTATGTACTCTTTTGTGTCTGGAGTCTTTGCTCAGCGTGCTTTTAAAGATGTATCCCTATTGTTGCAAAGTCTTATATCAATAGTATCTTCCTTTTTGCTATTGAATAGTATCTCCTTATAAGCATGTGCTACAATTTGTTTATTGTATACCTGATGATTAGTATGACGATTGTTTCCAGTTTTTGTCTTTTATGGATAAGTGTATTTTGAACATTCATGTACAAGCCTTTGCAGTTATGTTTTTATATTTTGGGGGTACATACTGCCAGTGGAACAGCTAGGTAGAATGGCAAATGTCATTTAACTCTTTGGTAGATGTTCAACTTTTGCCCAAGGTAGTGATACGATTTTACATTTCCACCAGCAATGCAGTAACTTTCCAGTAGCTCCATATCCTCATCAAATTTGGTGTTACCAGTTGTTAAATTTTAGGCATCGGAGTTGATGGTATGCATCAGTATGTCTTTGTGGCTTTCATTTGAATATTTTCGAGTATCTTTTCATGTTCTTTCTGGATAGGTGTGCATCTTTTCTGGTGAAGGGTCTAGTCTTTTGCCCGTTTTTTTTCAATTTACCAAGAAATTTAGTATTCTTTTTTAAATTTTTTTTTATTTATATTAAATGATAGCTGTATACATTAATGCAAACATGGAGTACAGTGTAGTGTTTTCATATACATTTTGAAATACTTTCATCAAGCTGGTTCACATAAATTTCATGTCATTTGCATAGTCATTGTGTCAAAACATTTATATTCTAGTTCTAGAAAAGTTCACTTGTACCCTTGTTAGACA
>CAUYTI010003478.1:0-37035 GCA_963575145.1 Galago senegalensis
CTGTGGTCCCAGCTACTTGGGAGGCGGAGGCAAGAGACTCGCTTGAGCCCAGGAGTTGGAGGTTGCTGTGAGCTGTAATGCCACGGCACTCTACCCAGGGGGACAGCTTGAGGCTCTGTCTCAAAAAAAGAAAAAAAGAAAAAAGAAAGCCAATCTCAAAAGGTTACATATTATATAATTCCAATATATAATATACTTGAAATGAAAATAAATTTTAATCTTGGAACATAGGCTAGTTGCTGCCAGTTGGGAATGATGGGGGAGAAACAGGGTTGGTGTGATTACATAGGAGTTACAGGAGAGGTCTTTGTCATGATTACATGAATCTTGACAACTGATAAAATTTTGTAAACTATACACACATAAAAAAACAAGGATGCATGTAAAAATTAGTAAATTTCGAATAGGACCTGTAGTTTAATAGTATACTAGTATTGAGCTTCTGGATTATATAATGGGCTATAGTTATGTCTGTGTTATCATTAGTGAAAGTTGGGTGAAGACCACATGGGAGCATTCTGTACTATTTTTGCAACTTTTTGTGAATCTAAAATTAATATTTGACGATGCAATAAATTCTTCATATACTTTGTCTCTTATACCTAAACTGACTTTCTTCTTGACAGAATACTCTGACAATATTATTTTTAAAAAGTCCCTTTAGCAGAGCCTAGTGGCTCACACCTATAATCCTAGCACTCTGGGAGGCTGAGTTGAGAGGATCCCTTGAGATCAGAAGTTTGACATGAGCCTGAGCAAGAGCAAGACCATATGTCTACTAAAAATAGAAAAATTAGCCAAGTGTCATGGCAGGTTCCTATGGTCCCAGCTACTCAGGAGGCTGAGGCAGGAGGATCTCTTGAACCTAGGCATTTAAGGTTGCTGTGAGTTAGGTTGATGTCATGCCATTCTAGCCTGGGCAACAGAGTGAGATTCTGTCTCATAAATAAATAAATATTCTTTTAAGCAAGGACTTAAATGACTAAGAAAGTAATCATATGAAAATAAGTTTCAGGACAAGCATAATAGCATAAAATAGGTTTAATTTTCAAAATGCTCCACTTTAGGGCGGCTCCTGTGGCTCAAAAGGGTAGGGCGCTGGTCCCATATGCTGGAGATGGTAGGTTCAAACCCAGCCCTGGCCCCTCAAAAAAAACTCCACTTTACAGATTAAATTAGAGAACACTCATGGTTTCTCAGAATTCTTTGCTCTAAATTGAGACTTTCAGTGGTCATATATCTTATAACATAAACATACAATCATTCTTTTCCTTCACGTGACCAGTTTATATGCATTTCATAGGTCTCAGCTGATGCATTGCTTTCTCATAGTAGTTTTACCTGCGAAATGCCTCTGTCTTCCCAAATCTATGTTTGGTGTCATTCCTATAATGCTCCCATATCAAGCTGGCCTCATCTTACAGATACAAAGAATGATGGAATAATGAAGAAGTTAATTGCCCAACTGAAACTGTAATGTTGGATATGAAACTTTGAATCTTAAATGTACAAGTAAATTATTCAAAACATAAGATGACCCAACCTATATTTACAAGAGATATATTTGCAAATGGTGAAAGAATCACTTCCTAGGTACAAGATCCATTGCTGTTCATTTTATTCACCTGACGATAAATCATTTTCACAGATTTTGTAGAACTCTCTTTTTCCTGAGGAAATGATTTATTTAAAGTAGAAATTTTGTTATTATATCAACACTGTCTTTCCCCTACTTCTACATTGAAGGAAGCCATGGGCACAGTAGTCTTCCCTGTGCTGCTCTTGATTGTTATTTTTAAACCAGTTTATAAACTCCCTTCCATTTTGAAGGGCCAATTTTCCCTTACCTATAAGAAATTTAAACAACTTGAGTTGATATTATTGATATTACTGTATTTTATTACCATAAGTTATTTTTAGTTTGATTTTAAAATAGCATTTTAGGCTTGGCAGGTGGCTCAGGCCTCTAATTGTAGCACTCTGGCAGGCTGAAGATGGTGGGCAGCTTGAGGTCAGGTTGAGACCAGCCTAAGCGTGAGCAAGACCCTACCTCTACTAAAAATAGAAAAACTGAGGCAAGAGGATTGCTGCAGCCCAAGAGTTTAAGGTTGCTGTGAGTTATGATGATGCCATGGCACTCTACCCAGGGTGACAGAATGAAACTCTTTCTCAAAAACAAATAAATAAACAAGATAAAATACCATATTAATTTAAAATAGTTTTAGGATTCAGCTCTGTTGGTCAAAAAAAAAAAGTCTTTTGTTGGTGAATGTATGGGGAATGAAAAGATAATGAAATTCCAATTGCAAATCTAAAGAACTACCATGTTTCCCCCCAAATAAGACACTGTCTTATATTTATTTTTTCTCAAGACACACTAGAATTTATTTTCAGGGAATGTCTTTCTCTCTGTGCCAAAATGCATAGCTATGCCCATCACTAGGTCTTATCATTGGGGTAGTGCTTATATTTAACAAATGCATAGAAATCCTGCTAGGGCTTATTTTGGGGGTAGGTCTTATTTTTGGGGAAACACGATATGTTCATTGTTTCATCATGTCTATGTTTTGCATTAATATATGAAAAAGTTGTCTCAATTGCTTTCCTATATTCCCATAAAATTTTTGATAATTTTGAGTAGCATGATAGTATTCATTTAGACAAGCCCTTGGTGACTTCCCTATTTAAAAATACTATGCAGCCATTAAGAAGGATGGAGAATTTACATCCTTCATGTTCACATGGATGGAGCTGGAGAATGTTCTTCTTACCTGTTTTAGTAAGATTTGTGCATCAATGCCATTGATAAACCAGACCTGAGTTCACACTTTAAGGCAGGCGTCCTTAAACTATGGCCCGCGGGCCACATGCAGCTCGCCTAGGACATTTATCCGGCCCACTGGGTGTTTTTGCCCTCGCTGCCTGTCCTGCTTAGCAGCCGACTTGTCCTGGGGCCCGCAGTCCGGCCCTCCAACAGTCTAAGGGACAGTGAGCTGGCCCCCCATTTAAAAAGTTTGAGGACCCCTGCTTTAACGTGACTTTTAATTTTGTTTCCTCACTTACTCATACTGTCTTTTCTCTTGGGCTGAACCTACAATAATATCCCTTAAACTACTGCATTCCAAGTATTTATATAGGTGTTCCCTGAAAGGCTTTTGTGATAGAAGTTTGGAAATCACTACTTATCACATTTCCTTTCCTTGGAGATTCACAATGATACCAGTATGTCAAAGGCTCTGAAAAGTCCTGTAGTAAAGAAAGGTAATTAACTCACTGGTTCCAAAACTAAAACAAGTTCCTAAAGTTATTCATATTCTCATCTTAAAAGAAAGAATGTGAATCTAGTCATCCCCTGATTTCGGCCATAGAACCCTGTTTTTAAATGTCTCTGAACACCTGAGTTCTGTTGAACGCAATTTGAGCCCTGCTTACACAGAGCACCCTGGCTCCACAATTTAAGGCCATCACTCATTGGTATGCTTGCTCTTTGCTCCTTACACACTTGTCCTGTATCCCTGACTCCCTGGGCCTTGGGTACTTCTAATGTATTCCTTAGTTTGCCCTGCTTCCTTCCTGCTCCATGGGCTTGTGCATTCCTAACACCAGTGGAAATTCTAGCAGGGTGAAAAGCCATGTCATATATTCTGCATGCTGTATTTCCTATACACACAGCACTGTCAACACTATGCTAGTTTCAAGGACGAGGCTCCACAGAAGCTTTCCAAACTGAACTAAAATCAAAAAATACCACAATGTGACAGGGACAAAGATAATGACTGGGAAGAGGCTATTCCTGCCTACCTCAATTTCCCCCATAATACTTATTTTTATCTGCCATTTGTTATTTACTATGAAGTTGGCTATATGCTTTAGATTTATGATCAATCCTCTAAGTAACTCCAAGGGGGGCCTACTATAATCCTCTAAGCTAGACAGCAAAGGCCCAGAGGCAGGAGAACAGAGTAGGGCCCAGACAATCCTACTGCATATAGACACAAGCAGACAGCACCACATTCCTTGGAAGAGCTCTGGGGAAGAGTCCAACAGGGCTCCAGAGATTTGGGGAAGGAAGTGTCTGGTCACCAGACACAGGCTTGTTCCAGAGTTTGCCTTTTCCTTTTAAGTGTAGTGAAGATTGGGCTGTGCACTCAAGAGGAAAAACAGAGGCCAGCTTCAAGTTTTAGAGCAAGACACACGCCACAATCCCCTCCCTACATCCCTTCAGCCTTGAGCAGACCCTAAGGAGGAGCACTGATGTGTTCCCTGATCCTGAGAACATGCTCTCACAGGAGATGGTCTGACTGGGCTCTGATGGTCCTGGACTGCAGGGCTGCTGCTGGTTTACACACTCTGAGGCTGGTGTAGCCTCAGCTCTGACCTGACACAGGCCCAGGGCTGGGCACACTCAGCTCCTGACTACTCTAGAAAATCCTTCATGGTTTCCACAAATATGCCAGGAGCTCAGGATGGAGGGAAGAAACCTTCAACACCAGACAGAGAAGTCTGGCAAAAGGGCATCTTGTGGTGTAGGAGTGATTTAGTTTTAGGACAAAGGTCAAGCAGCCACTTGAAACAGCCCACAGGGAGTTAGGTCTGAAGCTGCCAAGAAATTTTGCAGGTGCTTGGGGAGGCCCAATGGCTTTGGACCACTTGCCAGGACAACATTCATGAGTGGGCAACAACAGCTTCCATCAACATCCCTAAGGAAAGTGGCCAACTCTCAGTCACCTCAGCAGCCAGAACAAGATTACTGATGATGTCCTTCCTCTCTGTACTTTAACCCTAATGTTAACAGTTATATTTGGGCACTTACAACGTGCAGGGCTGGAATAAGTACTTCACATGCATGCTCTTACTTCAGCCTGGTAATAACTCTGTCAGACAGTGACTATGACCCTCATCTTACAGATGATAGAATCACAGCAGGGAGAAGTGAGTGACTTGCCTGAGGCTACAAGTAAGAAATGGCAGCTCTGGCACCAAGGCCTACACTCTTAACTACCCATCTCTAAGACATGATGGACCCTAAGTAGCATCCAGGGCTGGTCAGTAAGGAGATGCCAGCTCCCTGCTTCACAAGCATCTGCTCCTAGGTGGGCCCCCAGCTCAGCAGTCCTCTGAGCTACCTCTGAGCATCCACACCCCTCTCAGTTCTCTCCTGGAGCCTTCTGAAGGCAGGAGGCCTGGCTTAGCTACTGTGAATGGACTTCTATGTGGCACACTTTATCACCATGCCCACAATTGTTGATGCCATGTGTAGGAGTCTGGGCCGCACAGAGAAAACAATCTCTTCATGAGGACTCTAGATGACAATTACACAAACAGGGCAGGTCTGGTAACTGGTTAACAAGCATCTTTCAGGAAGTGTTTCCTGATACCTGCTTGCAGTCCCTTTCCTCCCCTCACAGCACAGGTGGTCCTGCATCATCATGGCCTGTACCTGTCTCTGGACAGGAAGCTCTTTGGGTGGGGACAGGGCTAGTATATAGCAGTACTAAGAACACAACGGCTCTCACTGAGAACCTGCTGAATGGGTGGGTCTTCTCTCAGACAGCTGGGTGGAGTGTGACACTGCATCATATTCTTGACTAGACCCTACACTGCTTGAGGGCTGGGACTCCAGGTTCTACTTTTCTGTAGCTTCCCCCTTTCCATAGTTTCCCTGCACTCTGAGAAGAGGCTGGTACCTAGCAGGTGCATCAAGCACAGATGAGTGAAGAGCAAAGCCCCTCCCCTAGCTCTCCCAGGGCTGGCTGGTACCATCTTCCTTTCCAGGTCTCACCTAATGTCTTTTCCTCAGAGAAGCCTTCCTGGGCCAGCACATCTCCAGGCACCCCAGCTCCTATGCCTTCCTTTAGCTTGCTTCTGCCCTCTGTCTTAAACCAGCTGGGTTGGCTGGTTGTCTCTCTCCCAGACTAGACTGTGAATTCCATGGAGCAGAGATCTTTCTGCCTTGATCACCCCTGTGCTCTCACACAGACCTAGCCTGGCAGACACTGTGTGGAATGAATGAGAAAAGGCCTTTAGCAGAACAAAAGCAAAAGGCAGAGCAGAAAAAAGGCTTGGACACCTTTTCGTCTTATTCAGGGGTCAAAAACAAAGTTCTGAGTGGGCAGATCAGAGCATCCAAATATCCATATGCTCCCACATCCCAGCAGGACAGACTGAGGGCTCCTGAGAGCAGGCAGTAAGGGTGTGCAGCACTGCTCCAGGGTGGAATAGGAAGGGAGGTGTTCTCATGGACATGGACCCAGAGTCCAGCTCCTCTCCCATCAGGAAACAAGGCACAAGTGACCACAGCAGCGACTGGGCATAGCACTAACCACTCAGGACATTCTCGTGAGGTCACTTGGGCCAGGCTCCATGTTGGGAACAAGCATGGTTGTACCAATGACTCAGCACTGAATGCAGGCAGAGGAAATGGCTCAGATTCAGCTAACTATAGTCCTGCCAGGAAGACCTTACAAAACTCAATCATTCTAATACCCAAGTGTCAATATGGCAGATGCCACAGCAAGGATTTGCCTTGTACTTCTTTCCCAGATTTACGACAGGTTGTCCTGAGCAGTCCCACTCCCCTTGTGAGCACAATAGTTGGCGAAAGGGATGACAGTGTGAATATAACTGAGTCAAGGCCTCCAGCCTCCATGAGAATAGATCTCTGACCTCGACCTCATGAACACTGGGCTCAGATTCAAAACCAGCCGGGCTCAGACAAGAGATATATGACAGAGCACTGTCATTCCTAGTGCATGTTTGCCATGTAAACAAGAAAGAGAAAGCTAGATGGAAGAAACAAAATGGATGCTGTACTTCATTTAATGGTACAGTTTACAAGCACCCCCATACCAGGCATAACAGAGTTCAGCAGCCAGAAAACACAGGCTAGCTGGGTTTGCAAGCATGTCAACTGTCTGGTTATGTGTGAACATTTCCCCTTTGGCTCTTGAGACAGCCTAAAGTTGGTGAATAGTTAGTTGATGAATAGAATAGTTATCTCTATATGAGTTTTAGGGAAATTGGGGCCTAGAGAAGTTAAGGGACTCACTCTGGTCACACAGCATGCAAACTGTGAGGTTAAAAACAAGAACATCCTCAGCTTTCTATCTAGCAACGTCCCCTCCCCCTCCTGGTTGCCTTGGCTGACTGCCCAGGCTATACATAGCTTTCATGGGTGTGTCACCATATTCTGGGCCTCTGTTTCCTCATCTACAGAGTGAGAAGAAGCATGCTTAATTCACACTACCAGGCATGCCACCTGTACAAGTCTCTGCCAAGGAGAAAGTCAAAAGTCCCAAAACATGTACAGACATCTCATAAATCCAGCATGATTACTTTTCATGCCTCAATACTTCCAGTATGACCTCCCCGATGACTGTGTTCACTATGGGGGAACCCTTGGCCTTGCCTAATTGAGAGGTCTGGTAGAGCAGGAAGTGACCCAGCTCTCTGCTGTCTGGTTATATCACTCCAGAAGAGACATTGCTGAGCCTCCCCTTTCTGGCTTAGAAGAGATGGCTGCTGGAATCAGGAAACTCTCTCCTGGAGCCTACAGATCCACCTGATCACATCTCAGGTAGTAAGTGGCGCTACAGATCCCAGGACAGCAGGATCTGGGTCCTTCACAGCCCCAAAGAGGTTGTGTGCAACCGCAGGCAAGTAGACTTCAGACCTGGTTTTCTCAACACCAAAAATGCGGATCATATCCATCCCTGCCCAACTGGCTGCCCTCCAATTGGTATAGAGACATAGAGATAAGATTATATCTATGAAAAGAACCAAGGGCCTCTTCCAGAGATGGTTGATTCTGAGTCTGGGGCAAGGAAAGTCCAAGGTGAGGCTGAAACATCTCATTGTGCTAGAAAGCAAGGCAATGTACAGAAACAGATGGAGACATGACAAAAGCACCTAAGGACATGTTTAAATGTCAAATTTGAGATAATTTGAGCATTAAAATTAGTAATGACATGAATAGTAGTATAACTTACTAAATTAAAAAAATCCATGAGCCAACACTGATGGTACAAAAAGTAAGAAGGGAAGGACAGAGGGAAAGCTCCTATTTACAGAAGAAAGCCAACTAAGAAATGTATAGATGAAAGAAATGGAAAAAGTCATTCTATAACCACCACAGTAATAACAGATTCAGTTAAGATCCAGGGGAGTTAAAATCACTAGGTGAAAGATTGTGATGCAAGATGTGCAGAAATCCAGCAAGCGCCACCTTAATTGAATGAGCGAATGCAATACCACCAGGGATAGGACAAGCTCACATCAGGTGCCACCCAATGTGATGCACAGAGGATTCAGCATTCCTGATGCAATTCTCCTGCCAAAATCTGTGACTTGAATCTAATTCTAAATCCAACCCAGAATGAAGGGCATTCTCCAAAACAGCTGGCCTAGATGCTACAAAAATGTCAATGTCATGAAAATACTCTCTAAAAAGCTAGGGAATTGTTCAAGATTAAGTAAGACTAATGAAACCTGGCAGTTGAAGGCAATGAATATATGAGACTGAAACAATGGATCCAGACTGGGGGAAAAAAAGCAAACAAAATTATAACAGACTGTATTGGGACAACTGAGGAAATTTCAAAATGGACTATATAACAGCCAAAAGTAAAAACAGGAACAGTCACATGTATGTGCATGCATACAGATATACACACACACTCACACAGGGTAAAGGGACATAAAGCAAATGGGGTAAAATGTTAACTGGTAAATATAGGTGAAAATGTTCACTGGACTATGTTTGCAACTTCTGTAAGTTTTAAATGTTTCAAAATTAAAAAAAACAAAAGTGGTCCTTGGAAAGTTATTAAAACTGCAGCAGCTGAGCCCGTGGCATCTGATTTGACTTGGACACACTTACCTGTCAGGTATTCCAGGACTGCAGCCATGTACACGGGTGCCCCCACTCCAATCCTGTACTTGGGGTGGCCTTTTTTGATGTACCGCAGCATCCTCCCCACAGGGAAGATGACTCCTGCCTTGGCAGACCGGGAGGTCTTAGTGGACTTCTTTTTCCCACCTCTGCTCGACATGGCGGTGGCCCTGGAGGCAGATTAGTAAGCACTCTGTGAATGCAAGAGGAACACCAGTCAGGCTCGCTCAGGACACTACATGTTCCCTCTCCAGGTACACACTGGTCCCCCCGAAGGCATGGGTCCTACCAGCTTTCCATGGCTGTCATGATTCTCAAGACAGATCCTGGACTTGTGGGTTGCCATGCAATGCCCTAAAAATCTAGGCCTGGCATCCCTGAACAGATTAGCCTTAGGCCACCTGGGGTCTAAACCTGGACACAGGAAGCCCCACCAAGGTCCCCCCCAAATATCCTTCAACTTCTTTTCTCCCTGCCTTTTCAGTGGCTGTTCACTTGTCCTCTGCCCACCCTCTGAGTGTTTGGATCTGGGTGCTCTTTCCTCTGAGCTCCATGCGCGGCACTTCACAGCAATGACATGCAGGTACCCACCTCTCCTGGGGAACAGCTGGAGGTTTGCCTCAATTGTATTCCTTGCATAGTGCCATAGTAAGGTCTTGAATGTTTACTAAAAACATTCCGTTCATTCATGTATTCACTTCAAGGATCTATGCTAGGTACTTGGGGATACTATTGTCATTTAAATAATAATCAGGATGAATACTTCAAAGGGCCAGTGCAGGGTGCTGAGAGAAGGGTTGTCAAGTGACTCAGCTTGTTCTGGAGCCCCGTAGGGATCTTCCCTGTGGAGCATCTATGCTCAGAGACTGAACCAAATGAGTAGATCTCCAATTTACTGACAAACTGAGGTCTGGCTCCATGGTGCAGACCCCTTCAACTGTAACAATCCATGCCTCTGTGACTGGTGGAGACCACAGGGCTGAGTTCTTGCTACTCTATGCTAACCCCTATACCCATACCTAACATTTCTTTGACCCCAAGAGCATTTCAAATCATATGTCTGCCAGAGATGGCTGCTAGGGCAACAGACAGCAGAATTCTGGGCACTCTGGGGCTGCTGTGCTAACAGGCCCAACGGAGTTAGGGTGGCTGAAGATCTGGCTCCAGAGAGAGTTAGAGGCAGGTAATAACCTTGCTCACAGGTTGGAGACCAGCAAGAGTAAGACCCCCATCTCTAAAAATAGCCAGGCATTGTGGCAGGTGCCTGTAGTCCCAGGCAAGAGAACTGCTTAAGCCCAAGAGTTTGAGGTTGCTGTGAGCTATGATACCACTGCACTCTACTAGGGGTGAAAGTGAAACTGTCTCCCCCCCCTCAAAAAAAAAAGCCTCTGTGATGAAAACCCTGCATTGCGCCCTTTTAGGGGCACCAAGTCTTAATTGCTCACTGAGTGCTAGAAGAGAGAGGCCCAGAGTGGTCTGAGTTTTCCTAAAACAATTAGTTGGATCCATTTCTTGTTATAATGACTTCATTTTAAAAACATTCCCTGTGAACAGGTTCCCATGCTCACTCTGAGCAGGGGAGTGTATGTGCCTGTGTTTCCAGGATAAGCTATCCCTGGGTTTCCTAGCAGTTTTACTTTACTACAAATGCATCTCACAGACCAAGACCCAACTCCGTTGGACTAAGAGCCTTTCAATATGAACATATCCCCTCCTTCAGCTAGGGAGGCCTCGGTCAGAGATGATTAACAGCAGCTTAGCTCCTTTCCTACGGAGCACAGACTTCACTTGTTCCCCAGCACACCTGCTGGGCCTGTCACTGTGGGAACTAGACAGTACTCTCCTCCAGAGAGCACTCAGGAGCCTGGCAGGTCCAGTGACACTGATTCCTTAAAAGTGATGCTCCCTGTTTTGACTCTTCTGACACTAAGCAATGGTCTTTATGTCAATATGCCAGTGTATATCTGGCTGCTGGACCACAAAACTCTGTTCTGACCCTACAGCAAAGGCACACTTATAAGTCCCATGGGTAGCCTGTACTCCTCTGAGGCTCTCTGCCCCATCAGTGGCAACATTATGTACCAAGCCACGTACTTGGAGTAGGAGTCAGCCAGGCCCCTACTTTCCTGTGTACCCCACAGCACCCAAGCATTAGCCAAGTTCTGCTAAACCTGCTCGCAGAAACTCTCAACCCTCTTCTCTTCTCTTTACCCTCCCTGCCTTGGTTTTCCCCCATCTTCCCAGCCCGTTTTTCTCAATAGACACCAGAAGCACCTCTGAGCCTACTCTGATGGTTCTACACCAGCCTGAGCTCCTGAGTTAGCCACATACAGCATCCTTTGACTATTTCCAGAATACTGCTTCCCACCACCCCTGCCTGGGCTCAGATGCCTCAGGCCATCCTAACTTCCTGAGCCTGTCATGCTGCGTTAAGGACATCTTTGACTATGCTGTCTCTTTTGCCTAGAATACCCTTCATCCTTTTGTCAACCTGCTGAACTGACCTATCCATAGAGACTTCTTGGACCTGACCACAGCCTGGAATTGATCACTGTTGTATGTGCCCAGAGCACAGATCCCAGTATGTGTCTGTGTGCCCATCTCCCTGCATGCTACTTGATGCCAGGCTCTGTATTCAACTTATTCCTAGGTCCCTGGGTCCCAGGAAAGGTCTGACACATTACGGATACCCCCACTGCCACCCTGCTGACAGAAGCATGTCTTCACTTCTCAGTGAGTCACACTCCTCTCCAATAAAGCAGTCTCAAATCTGTATCCTCACCAAGGGGGTTTTCTTGCAGAGATTCTATTCTTTACCCCTCCTCATGTTCTTTCTGCATTCTAACTATAGTTCCCAAGCTACAGTCTTAGCTGGGAAAGAATTCTGACTAAGCCATGCAGCCTCATGACACCCAGCAATGTATGCTGGTTTTTAAAACATCCTTTGGAAAATCACCTCATAACTGTGAAATCTCCAGAGAAACCCATGAGTGTGCCAGTCTACCCTCTATGTAGAGGTCTGTGGAGGTGTGTGGGCAGCTCCAGCCAAACACTAATGGTGGAGAGAGAGTGGCTGACAGGCAGGTGACAATTGGGCATCATGATTAGTATCCAGAAGCAAAAGACTCATCTGATCCTAATCATGGCTCTGCCACCTACTGGCTATATGTCCTTGGGCACATCTGTCACATGGAGATGACAGAAAGGATCTGAAAAAATTGGTGGCAGAATTGAGTCAAAGCATGTTTGTAAGGTAGGTAACAAAAATGTATATAACAACAATGTGTATAAGGTAAAAAAAGGTCACTTTGATGCAGAACAGATCTGAGACATTTGTACAATGAAGATGGTGCTAGCTGCGATAACAGATAAGTCCTTGCTACTTATTTCTCATTCATGAAAATTCCAAAATGGATTTCCACGATGGGCTGGTGCTTCTCTGCCACACGGTGAGTCACGGATCCAGACCCCCACCCCCAATCTTGTAACTTTGACATATACAATGTACAACTCCCACAGTTGCCCTGGAAGGAAAAAGACCATGGAGAGCACAAGAAGATTTTAAAGGGCCAGGCCTGATAGTGGAACACATCTCTTCTAACCATGAGCCATTAACTAGAACTTGGCCACATCTAATTGCAAGAGAGGTTGGGCTGTTTGCTCAGAAGAAAAGCAGAAGCTGTTAGTCTCTGCCACATGATAAACCCATTGAAAGCTGACCCTTAGGCCAGTGACTGAGTGACTAGCCAAAGCCTGCTGGGCCCTGTTTGACCCATGTCCTGCAGCCAGCCTAACCTGAGGAATGGACAGTCCTATATCACAGACAAAGCAGCTCCTTAACCACCAGCTTCCTTGCAGGGTACTGAAATTGGTCACAGAAGAAGAGCTAAATCATCTGGTGAAACTGATAAAGATATGTCCTTCCCTCCTCACCCATCCTGATGATGTGGGCCATCTGAGACAGTGACAGGTCTTTAGGCAACACTGTATCCACTAATCAATGCACATTAGCTTGGCTGCCCTTTTGGCTGTTATCAGTTTGAGAAATGAAGATTCTATAGCTGACCCTGTAAGGATCTCTGTGGTCCTTATCTCTGCAACTCTGTCAACTGTAAGCCATTCACAATAAACATTATTAACATTGTTTGCAGAATCTCAAAGCTTACCCAGAAACAAACTATTGAAGAGAAGCTATGTGGAGAGATGGCTTGAGTGAGAAGCAAAGTCTTCTGACTACAGGCCCCTCAACAATCAAGACATTACTGGAACAACACAACCTGTTCTCAGAGCACTGGACTCATTAGAAGAATACCTATGAAGACTCTGTGAAAGAGACAGACATGGGAACAGTAAGCTTCTAGTATTTAGCGGAGGTGAGAAATGAAAGTGCCCTAGAGGCCCTCCCACACCCAGTGGGCACCATAACAGTTGGCTTGTTGGGCTGCAAACCACCTTCACTCCCACCTGCACCTGCCAGGGGTGGTCAGCCTTTTTTTTTCCGGCCACACACTGGAAGAATAAAAGAGTTATAATAGTCCACACATTAAATACACAAACACTAATGAAAGTTGATTAGCAGGAAAAAAAAAAAGACCGTTCATACTTTTTATACTGTCTGATACCACAATAAAGCAAAAAAATCCTCACAAAATCAGCATGCAGCCCACAGGCCACAGGTTAAGCCACTTCTGCTCAGCATACACAGCTTGCTCAGTGTGGAGCACCTCCCCAGCCCTCTGGAGTGGTGCCAATGCCTTCTCTGGTAATGCAGATCCATCAAGGAGCTCCCTCCTCTGCATTCTTTCTGAGGCAGTGCCTATGTCCCCAAGTCACAGTCTAATTTGTGGCAGCCCCATGCCTACCTAGACTCTGGTCCTGTGCATGAGGCCCACCTGACCTCCAACCCCTCTCTCCCTATTTCCAGCTACCAGAGCTCTACTAAGCTAAATCCCTACTGGTTCCCTCAATGGGTATGTCTGCTATGGCCCCTGGGACCCAGCTGAAGATGCCCAGCTCAGTCAACCCCTATCCTTTAACACATTCAATTACTTACCTCAACATTACATGAACTATTCTGCAAATGCAATTTCCAGCCTTTCCTACCAACCAGACTGCCACTCTAGATCCAACTTACACATAAATGCTACCCCATCCTTAGCACTTATTACACTGTGTCATCATTGCCTGTTCACTTGTTGGTCTTGATGAGATGGACCAATTTGCTCTGCTCACCACTGTATCTCCAAGCACCCACATCCTGCCTGATACTGCTGGATAGGAGGTGATTAGTCAGTATTTATAGTGGATGAGGTTCTCTTGACAAAGAAGGGGGGCTGCATTTCCAAAGGTTCCAAGACTCAAAGCTAGAGACATCAGACAGGGACTTTCCCTAATACTATTCATGTACATATGCCTGACCAAATCCCTTGGGACACCAGACTCTCAAATTTCAGGGAGCTTGTGGAGCCATCTTGGGAATCCCCAAGAAGTGAATATCTCAGCTCTGATAACTGGCAATGGGTCACACAGAGGCCTTACAACTCTGTGACAATTCTATGGCTACAACATCTCTGCTTTTGCCTTCAGCTCAGTAATATAGGCCAGAGGAAAATATTTACCTTTCTCACACCTGTAGTAGACTGACCCTTGTTCAAGCTATGGCAGAAAATCTTTAAACAATCACATACTCATGAAACCACAGGGATGGTCATTCATGAAGTCTTGTATTATCTAACCAATGAATATGTGCATATTGATCCTGAACAAAATACTGATTGGAACTACTGGGAGCTCCTAGTTAGAGAGCCCTACCTTCAGCCCCTAAGGATAAGGGAATCTGAGGTACCAATGCTCAGAACACTATTGATGAGGGACGACTGCCCCATCCATTCCTTATAACTGGATACACACCCCCATATCCACATGCATTTGTCACCATCCTACCAATTCCAATCATGAAGGCAAACCTGAGACATTTAATTCTGAAGGGCAGGACACTAATCCTGTTTACAGCATTCTCTTTCCTTTACTCCTATCATAGCAAATGATTAACGACGGTGTCACTGCTGTCAGGTCCCCAGAGGCAAGTGGCACACAACCACCACCACTCACAGAGGCGAAGGTTCAGAAGCTGCACTCTGATTGGCTTGGAACACAGAAGTGCTCTTGTACTCTAGCCAATCAGAAAAACATTTCTCTCCATTCATAAAGCACAACATCATAAAGTGAGCAAGATGATTAAAGAACTTACGGTCCACCCTCAGTAAAGCAGAGGACTGCAAACAGAAGAGACAAACTAACTGAGATAGCAAATAAATCCTAAACCATGTATTTTGTTTTAGCAGATGTATCTCATTTCATGTGTTAGGAGGATTTGGTGGGGGGTGGGCAGATTGGGCCAAATCCCTGTGGGACATCAGATACCCAATGCCCTGTGGGTAGTATTGGAAGAGGAGCAAACCCCAAGCACAGTGACATTAACCACAAGTGGAGAACAGTTTGGAGGAAGCCAGTCTGGGACTGAAATTTCATCTCTGCAAACCCACTCCATGGTGTGCTTCCTGAGCAGCACTGAAGGAGCCAGCACTATCTTTTAATACATAGCAAGTCACTGTCTGCCTGCTATACAAGGAAACTTTCCTACATAATTCCCCTCTTTTAAAGATTGTGCCAAAGTCTAAGATAACCATTCCAATAAAGGCCATCAAGAGAAAAGTCCAAAGGTAAGCTTCAGCAGACAGGCTTAGTATTTAGAAGCCACTTGGTATCTGTTGACTAGATGTAGCCTTCCTAGTAAGAACAGAGGAACACCTGATTGGGTCTTTCTCCTGCTCACAGCCCTTTAGTGGCTCTCACTTCTCTTACAGCAGGGGTCCTCAAACTTTTTAAACAGGGGGCCAGTTCACTGTCCCTCAGACCGATGGAGGGCTGGACTGCAGGCCCCAGGATAAGTCAGCTGCTAAGCAGGACAGGCAGCGGTCGCAAAAACACCTGGCATACTGGATAAATGTCCTAGGCGGGCTGCATGTGGCCCGCAGGCTGTAGTTTGAGGATGCCTGTCTTAGAGTAAAGTGTGGTTCTGAGCAGGGGCCTTTGTGATTAGTCCCTCTGCTGTACAGCTTCACCTGGTTCTCCACAGTCCTTCACATGACTGCTATCCTTTTCCTCTGAGGTCTGCACATGTGGTTCCACAGGCCTCAAATATTTGTCCCCATCTGCCCCTCTTTGCCTGGTCAATTCCTATTTACCTTTTCCAAGCCAGGTTACGTTTATGGTTCCTGTCTAGGTCACTGTCTGCTGGGGGTTACTGTGGCCTCCTGTGCTGACTTCATAACTGCCACTTGCCTGTCTTGTTCTCCTAATGTCAGCTTCCCCCAGGGCAGGGACTATTTCTCAATCATGGCTGCCACCCCAGTGTCTGAGCCAGAACTGATTCTCAGGAAAGACCAATATAAAGACTATAAGACACTGACCTGGCAGGTCTGATCTAAAAAAAAGCTATACAACTCTTTGGAACAAAGAGCTGAACTACTTAGGATCAGAGCTGAGGCAGGGCCCCAAGTACCTCTAAACCTACAAAATGTGAGAAGGACACCCCATAGGACAGGTCTAGGCCCACTCACTTGGGTCTGTTCCCAAAATGGGACTCTGCAAGGCCTATCACAAATCCTTGGAGACACTCAAGAACTAGAGGCTGCTGCAATTCTGATGAACACCACATATAGATTTTTGTTGAGTTCTTTAGCTTGATGTTTTCCATTTATGACATTTTAAAAAATAAAATCTCTGGGGGCAGCGACTGTGGCTCAAAGGAGTAAGGCGCCAGCCCCATATGCCGGAGGTGGTGGGTTCAAACCCAGCCCCGGCCAAAAAATAAATAAATAAATAAAATCTCCTGTCAGTGACCTGGGGCAGCATTAGCTCTCCAAGTATTAGAGGGAGAATCTAGAATGCATGTACTCTCAATCTATAAATGGGGAGGGAAGGAAGGGCTCACCTCAAGTTCTGTTCTTTCCACGACCAGAAGACACAGCAGACAGAGATATGTCATTCCCTGGTCCTGGGCCATTTGGTAAAAACCAAGCCAGTGACTATGGTTTGGAAGAACATTAGAATATCACATGTAAAGTTCCAGAGAAGTCTCAAAGCTTAATAAAATGTGAGCTATCCTTACCTCAATTTGCACAATTTTTACTTATGTATCACCCTATGCCTTACCTAGGAATCAGCATTAACAATGGTAACAGATGAAAACAAAAGAACAGACTGGAGAGATTTCCCTCTCTCCATGTAAAACTAAAGTGGATTAGAATTTGGAGTCTTAAGAGTTTTGCTGTTTAAGAAAAAAATTAGTTTAAAAATATATTTGTCCTCGCCAGAGTCTCTTGTGCAAGACTGGATCCTAGTGCCCAACTGAGATTAACTGTATACAAGGGTATTAATTCTGGTGGCAGGCATGCAGTGTCCATTTTAGAGTTAGTAACACATCTGACAACAGGTTAGTAGCCTAATGGTGGACTGCAGTAGGTGGATTCCACCTAATTTACAACGTGAGTCTGGCACCCAAACCTAAGGCAGTTCAAAAATTCCCAACTCCCTGGAGCAGGAGCCTTGGAACAAAGCACTCTCCACCCCCACCCCCACCCCCACCTTTAAGAGTAAAACCGCAAACCACTAGGGTGGAAAAAAGAGGGACGCTAGCAAGAGTGCCTCTCTAATCGTCTATTCTTATATACTGTTTATTGGATCGTTAAGATCGTATAAGGACTTTACGATAATTTTTGAATTCAAGGTTTGTTTCAGCTTTATTGTACAGGAGTCTCTCACTTTCAAACTCGGAAACATTTTTCTCCAAAATCTTGTCCAAAAAGAACCTTTCAAACAATCTACTGACCAACCCCTTGAATGATTTGCGGTCCCTGCAGGAGTGGAAGTATGAAGTATCATCTCACACACCTGTTGTCAGGTGACACAGCTAGCAGCATCCCGCGCACGCACTCACCTCCCTACTCCCCCCACCCCGGGCGAGTCTCCTCACCGCTGGCCTCCACTAGGGAGCCTACCGCCTTCCGGAGTTACCTTTTAAAAAACCAAAACACAAAAGACAAAACCCCTTCCAACCACAAAGCAAACAAAAGACCAACACTGAGACAATCAGGAACAGCAGGGGTTCCGTGGCCCCTCTCCAGCCCATCCTTGGACACCCCCACCCCCAGCCTGGCTTCAGTCCCGAGAACAGACCCCACCCCCAGCTCTACCCTCCCAGCAGATGCGAAGCCAGACGCCTAAACCTCGGCCCCCTGGGGCCCGACTTATTGTGCCCGGGCCGGCCACTCAGGGGGCGGCGGGCGCCTCACCAAGTATAACTCCGCACACAACAGCTCCCGAGCACCCAGGCCCAGGCTGGCCAGCCGGCGCCGCGGGGCCTCTGGCGTCCTCGGGCCCAGCCCGCGCGCCCGCCTCAGGAAGGGTCGCCGGGGGAGGTACCAGAACTGTCTCCTTCCCACAAAAGCTCCCAGGCGAAGGCAAAGGATGCCTTTCGAAGAGAAGTTGGTTTCCAGGTTTGCTTTTTGAACAAAACCGAAGGGAATTCCGCGCGGCCGAGCAGGGCCTGAGAGGGCCCCGTGCGCGCGCAAGGCCACGGCGTGGGCCGCGCGGAGTCGAGCGGCCGAGCCCAGCCCAGCGCCGCCCAGGTGCGCGGCAGGCCCCGTGGCTCCCGTGTACCGTGGCGAGACCCGAGCGGCGGGGACAGGGCGCGCGGCCAGAGGGCCCGCGAGGCACTTACGGGGCGGCTCGGCGGCGGCGGCGGCGGCAGCAGCAAGGTGTCTCGGCCGGAGCCCTCTCGGCCGCTCGCGCCTTTTCTCTCCGCGTTCCTCGCTGGCCCGCCCGCCTCCTCGCTTCCCGCCCGCGCGCCCCGCGCTCGCCCCCTCCGCCGGGCTCCGCTGCCGAGTGAACTGGAACCACTCGCCGCGGCCCGGGATTCCCACAATGCACAGCGCGCCGCTCGTCACATCCCATCTCGTCCCCGCGCGTCCGGCCACCCCTCCCTTCGCCGCCGGGCGCCCGGCCTTGACCCCAGTCCCGCACTCTTCAACGCCGGCTGCAACCAGGCGTCCACCTGCGTGAGGGACGCAAGGTCCGACCCACGATCCCGCGGAGCGCCACAGCTAAGTCCTTGGAAAGGGTCAGGCCCGCAGGAGAGGCGCTTCTCCAGGGTGCGTCCCAGTCTCTGCATCTCGAGTGAGCGCCTATGGTGTGTCTGGCGGTGAGCTCGGGGCTTTTGCCACCACATCCCTAATAACTTGCCATTAACCCAGGGGAGAGGCATAATTGCTATTACTAGTGATCACTTTTCTCTCCCCATCAGTGCAACCCTGCGCCTTGGGAATCCCCGCTACCTTTACGTACACGCCAACCCCAAACCCCTGTCTGCCCCAAGATCACCTTCTGCACACCTCACTCCCCGGGGAGTTGTGCATAGTCAAACCCCCCTCACCCCGAACCTGCTTTGCCTGTGCAAGAGGTTAGCTACTTCAGCAAACTTTCGCTTTTGGACCCAAACAGTGATTCTTTATCGTCACACGCATTTTTGAGAACTGCTGACAAGCTGCAAGAGGAGGGGCCGCCTCAAAGCCCATCCTTATTTGCCTAAACTGGTTTTTCGGCTAAAGGCATTAGTGCCCTATCCCAGGTACTTAAATAAGGACCTTGGCTGTGTTCCCCTGAGAAGTGTGAAAATGAAAGCTACCTCTCTACAGCTGTGAACTCAATTTGAATAGTAATACACAACCCTCGGGGTTTAGGTGAGGTGAAGTTTGCGGTGAAGCTGCTGGGGTTTATGGAGGTAATTAAAAACTGCCCCCTAGCCCTCAGGATACATTTGAATAGTAGGGACCTAAAGGCTTCCACCTCACCATGGTGCATTACACCTCATTTTCAAAGTTTGCAGAGCAGTGTTCCCATATGTGTCATCTATGCATTCATTAAATCAATTAAGTGCTGAGGATATACTTTGTGCCTTGCACCGGTTTGGGTGCTGGATATGAAACAGTGGACAGGACAGGCAAAATCTAGGCCTGCCTGGGAAAGGAAAGATGGACATGTCACATGTGGACATGCAGCGGAAAAATAAGGCCGGAAGGGCAATAGGGAGTGTGACAAAGAGAAAATTTGAAAGAGATTTCAAATTTTAGAGAAGGCCTCAGGAGAAGGTGACATTTAAGGAAAGACCTGAAGAATGAGGGAGCAAGCCCTGTGAGTATCTGGGGAAGGAGTGTTCCAGGAACCAGGAATAGCAAGTACAAAGGCCCTGGAAAGGAGTGTGTCCAAAATAGTCTAGACCCAAAGAGTCAGCTGGGTGTGGTGGCTCACGCCTGTAATCCTAGCATGCTGGGAGGGCGTCGTGGGCGGATAGTTTGAGCTCCAGAGTTGGAGACCAGCCTGAGCAAGAGTGAGAACCCAGCCCGACTAAAAACGGAAAAACTGAGGCAAAAGGATCGTTTGAGCCCGAGAATTTGAGGTTGCTGTGAGCTATGATGATGCCATAGCACTCTACCCAGGGGATCAGAATGAGACTGTCTCAAAAAAAAAGTGGATTTCAGATTCTATATTGCAATTAACATTTAAGAAACTATTACTTCTTGAGTTTTGATATAGGATCAAGGAACATCTGTAATTATCTGGAAAGCCTATTAAAGTTCTCAATTCTTTCCCCAAAACATACCTTCATAAGGGCAGATTTTCTTCATGTGCTTCACACAAAACAACACACACCAACTGACTGAATGCAGGAAAATGGGTGAAGGGATGAAGGGGTGAAGGAGAAAAAACAGGAAATGAAGCTGAAGAAATGATGGGTCCCCAAACAAAGCATTAAGGATACAGGAGGATTCCTCAGGGAATAGGTGTCAGGGAAAGGGCACACACACACACACACACACACACCTTTATTAGTGTGTTTTATGCTGGGTCCTTGGGTAAACACTCTCAGTTCTACAGAGACCACTGGGTGAGGTGAGAGTCTGCACTCCTCCAACAGCTGATCTTGGTGCCACCTCCACGCTCCTGTGAAGTGTGCCATTCTCATAAGAACACACTAGAAATATTGTGAGCTGTTCAATGCCTGCGGGAGCCCTGTCCCCACCTCCCTTCGGAAGACTCCACCTTCTCTCTCTCCTCTCTCCGCCTGTGCCCTGCTTTTCCACTTCACTGACCTGCCTCTTTCCTCGATCAGACTCAGGAAGGAACACCAGCTCCTCCTCCTCCTTCTCCTTCTCCTCTTCTGTTTACAGTTTTATTTCCAAATTGCAAAATAAAGGCATGGTCCTCATGGAAAACTGAAAAAAAAAAAAAAGATTACCCTAGCACATTGCTAGGAGAGAATGACTACTCCTCTTCCAGACTTTATATCTTTAGTATTAATGACTACTCCTCTTCCAGACTTTATATCTTTAGTATTAATCATATAGGGTTCTTACTCTGAGTCTATTTAATGCTTGTCACCTGCTTTTTATTTTATTTACTTTGTATTATTTGTTTCAGGTTAATTTGAGGGTACAGAGAATTAGGTTACAATGTTTTCATTTGTTAAGTAGAGTCCCTTTTATAATTGTGTCCCGCCCCCAAGAGGTGTGCCACACACCCTAATGTCTGCCCATTAAGTGAGAGCACACCCATCCCCCTCCCTCTTACCCTCTTCCCCACTCCTTTGTTCCCTGCCCTCTACCTTGAATTAATTTGAGTTTTTCTCTTAGGTAGGGATGTATTAGATCATCCATTGGCTTCACATTAGTGTTGAGTACATTGGATTCTTGCTTTTTCATTCTTGAGTTACTTTACTAAGAAGAATGTGTCATCTGCTTTTTAAATGTAATGGTCCTTTGCTATGCATGAACATTTTACCAGGTAGTTACTCTACAAATTACAGTTCTCAAACTATTTGGATTTAGAGACCCTTGATCCTCTAAAAAATTATTGAGGATTCTGAAAACCTCTTGTTTATGTGGGCAATATCTATCAATATTTGCTTTATTAAAAATTAAAATTGAGAAAAATTAAAGTTTCATTTTAAAATCTTAACACGTAAACATATGTTAACATAAGGATGTATTTTATGGCTCAGCGCCTGTGGCTCAAATGGCTAAGGCGCCAGCCATATTACACCTAAGGTGGCGGGTTCGAATCCAGCCTAGGCCTGCCAAACAACAATGACAGCTGCAACCAAAAAAAAAAAAAATTGGCCGGGCATTGTGGAGGGTGCCTGTGATCTCAGCTACTTGGGAGGCTGAGGCAGGAGACTCTCTTGAGCCCAGGAGTTGGAGGTTACTGTGAGCTGTGATGCCATGGCTCTCTACCCAGGGGGACAGCTTGAGGCTCTGTCTCAAAAAAAAAAAAAAAAAAAAAAAAGAATGTATTTTATGAAATATAATTATACAATAAGTAGTGATTATATTAAATCTATTAATTATATTATAATTAGTTATAACTCATCAAATACATTTTAATAAAATACTGGAATATTTTGTAAAGCATATAACAAAAGAAATGAGTGAGAAGAGTGGCATTGTTTTACAATTTTGCACATCTCTTTAATCTTTGATGTAACAGAAGATACCTAGACCACATATCTTCTATATTCAGTCAGTTGCTATATGTTGTTTTGTTTGAAGTATATGAAGAAAATCTGGCCTTATGCAGGTATGTATTTGGGAAAGAATAGAGGATTGTAATAGACTTTTCAGATAATTACAGATGTTCTTTGATACTATGCCAAAACTCAAGAAGCATTTTGGGTCATTGTTTTTGAGACACATTCTCACTCTGTTGCCCTAGGTAGGTAGAGTGCTATGGTGTCATAGCTCACAGCAACCTTAAACTCTTGGGCTCTAGTGATCCTCTTGTCTCAGCATCCCAAGCAGCTGGGACTACAGGTGCCAGCTATTAAGTCCTGGCTAATTTTTCTATTTTCAGTAGAGACAGGGGTCTCACTCTCGTTCAGGCTGGGCTCCAACTCCTGAGCTCAGGCGATCCACCTGCCTCAGTCTCCCAGAGTGCTAAGCTTACAGGCATGAGCCATGGCACCTGGCCAGTAGTAGTTTCTTAAATGTTAATTGCAATATAGAATCTGAAATCAATAAACTTTTAACTCAGCATCATTAAAATCCATTGGATGATCTTTCATCTCAAATGGGTCCCTTTGCCATGCATGATTTGATAAAATCCTACATTGGTCATTTAGAAAATATTCATTGAATTATGCTTATCTTGTGAATGTAAACACATTTCTTTGTGCAATGTTAGAAAATCACATCTGTTAATATAACCACTTATCTCATCTGAAGGTTTTCAAGTATTGCAAAGTTGTCAAACTCATGGTGACAGACACGAGTTTCCCAAAATTGTAATTTCTGCTTGAAAGTTCAAATTTATCACTGACAACATAAAGTCACAGTAGTTTTCCTTGAGGTGACAGGTTTGCTTCATTCACTTTCTTTTTTTTTTTTTTTTTTTTGAGACAGAGCCTCAAGCTGTCCCCCTGGGTAGAGTGCCGTGGCATTACAGCTAACAGCAAACTACAACTCCTGGGCTCAAGTGAGTCTCCTGCCTCTGCCTCCCAAGTAGCTGGGACCACAGGCGCCCGCCACAACGCCCAGCTATTTTTTGGTTGCAGCCATCATTGTTGTTTTGGCAGGTCCGGGCTGGGGATTCGAACCCGCCACCTTAGGTGTACGTGGCTGGCACCTTAGCCGGTTGAGCTATAGGCGCCCAGCCGCTTCATTCACTTTCAAGAAAACATCTGCCACACACATAGGACCAAATTACAACTTTTATGAGCCTTAGGCAGTTTCCACATGGGACCCTTCCTCCATAAAAAAAAAAAAAAAAAAAAAAATGCCAAAGCTCTACATTGGTATAAGGACGAATACCAGTGCTATCTTTTTTTCTTTTTCTTTCATTCTTTTTTTTTTTTTTTGCAGTTTTTGGCCAGGATTGGGTTTGAACCTACCACCTCCAGTATATGGGGCTGGCACCCTTCTCCAGCATATCTTGTGTCTTATATCTCTTGTAATTGCAGCAGTCAAATGTGACTTGAGTATTGCAATTTTATTACATTTTTTCTTTCTTAGATGGTGTATACAGTTTTTGGCATCTTTCTATATTACCAGACAGTAAAACTGTGCCTCATGGAGAATTCAGCCCTGCACACTGCACACGCCCAATTCTGAATAACCAAAGTTTGTTATTCAGCCCCAAATTCTCCATTAAAAACAGTGCCACAGCCCACTGGAGCTTACAGACCCATGAAAATGTCTTAATTTCTTTTAAAATCAGAAGAAAACAAAAGTTATTTTAGATTAAAAAAATTTTAATATGTAATACATATTTCTGTCTTTTTAGAGAGAAAGGGGTCCAACTATGTCTCAAGCCCGTGCAAGTACAGTGCAGTCCTACTGTTAGTCGTTCTTTCAAGTAAAACTGGTGGTCCATGAAGAAAAACTGTAGTTCAGTTCACAGCTTATTCACACAAGCGCTTTTCCTCAAGGCAACCATGTTGGTTACATGGCAGAAGTGCTTTATTCATACTCCCCATTCAGTCACGTAGCATATTTTAAAATGTATCTTAAAGATTTGATTCAATAAAATTAATACTTTTTACTGCTTTATTAAGAACATTCTAATGTGAAACCGGCTCCCTTTTGGTTTTTGGCTGGTGCTTGGCAATAAATAATAAGTTGATTTTAAGTACAGTTTGATTTCATTGCTGATGCTTGGTAAGTCACCAGCAGTTTTACCCACTATTATTTTTGCACCATTTTTGCAAAGGTCAGCACAATTAAAAGCTAAATAATGTCTTAATGTTATGATGAAAATAGTGGGTCTCCAATTAGTTCTTCAACTTTGATCAACACACATGAAACCAAGAGGGGCGTGTGCACATGCAAGGGGCTGGGGTCCCCAGGAAAGAAAGCTTCCAATAAACCTCCAGTGCTTCTCCCTCACCATCCTCCACCCCTACTAACAAACTGATGTGCTTCCTTCCACTGAACAGATGCACTTATCATCTTTCCAAGCTGAAGCCTTTTTTCCTCAATGGATTACTTCAAGAGGATATCTTTTTCTTCCGTCTGCAATTGGTAGCAAAATCTGACACTTGCCCTGGTCTTCACCAACCCACACCTCCTCCTGTCTTTGTGAAGTAGTTAATGCCCTTCTTTAAGAGAAGTGCAGGTGAATACTTAATCTTAATGGGGAATAACAAAGAGGTCAAGGAAATCCATGGAATTTCTTTTCTAGATTTGCTTTTCTAGCTTCAAATATCCTCTTCATCCTGTTGCTGCCCCCTCCCCCATAGCTGGGTTGAAAATACAATTTGAAAGACAGAGCAGTGGTACTCAAAGTCTGTCCCTGCAAACTTTTCATGGGATTAGTGGCTCAAAAATACTATCATAATAATATGAAAGCCTATTTACCTTGTTCACTGTGTTGACATTTGCACTAAGGACACAAAAGCACTGTGGGTAAACTGTTGGCACCTTTGCCTCAGTCAAGGCAGTGGCCCCAAACTATTCATGGTCAAGGGATTCTATTCTTCACCCATCACTCACACACAGCACTAGTTTCACTTAAGAACTAAGAATGTTCTCAATGAAACTAACTTAAAAAATGTTTAAATCTTATATTGCCACCATGAACTTGACAGCTTCCCAATTCTTAAAACATTTTCTGATGAGATAGATGAAAAGAATTAACCAATATGACTTTTTGATGTTGTATAACAAAATCTGTCAACATTTGGGAGTTCTGTGTAACTTAGTAAACCAGTGTTTACCAGATGACCAATGTGTAGTGGCACAAATCCTGAAAAAATCCAAAATGCAAAATAAACCAATAGACTTAATATCTCAGAGTATGAAAAGTTAGTGATATGTTTTTCGATTCTACATAACTACTAATCTGTAAGAACTGACCACTGGTTGAATTTTGGTTTAGAATCAGAGAACAACATACAAAATTACCTTGAGCACATTAAAAACAAAAACAAAACTTTTACATAGAAGGAAAAACACTGTAAGAAAGTCAAAATTTGGATGACAAACTGGAATGAAATATTGGCAAAACTATAGCACAGATAGAAGCAATTATCCCTGTCATATAGTCTTCTTGGACTGCCGTAACAAAATACTGTAGAGTGGGTGACTTAATCAATAAAAAATTAGTTTTCCCACACTTCTGGAGGCTGAAAAGTCCAAGTTCATGATCAAGATTCCAACAGGGTTTCATTCCTGGCAAGAGTTTTTTCTTCCTGGCTTTAGATAGCCTCTTTGCCCTCAAATAGCCTTTTCTCCTTGGGTGTGTGCTGGAGGCAGGGAGGAGGAGAAAAAATACTTTTCTTATAAAGACACTAATTCTGTTGGATTAGAATCTCACCCTTATGGCTGGGCGCAGTAGCTCACACCTATAATCCTAGCATTCTGGGAGGCCAAGGTGAGTGGATTGCCCTGAGCTCACAGGTTCAAGACCAGCCTAAGCCAGAGTGAAACCCCATCTCTAAAAATAGCCGGGCATTGTGGAAGGCGCTTATAATCCCAGCTACTTGGGAGGCTGAGGCAAGAGGATCTCTTGAGCCCAAGACTTTGAAGTTGCTGTGACCTTTGACACCAGGGCACTCTATCAAGGGTGCCAAAGTGGGGCTCTGGCTCAAAAGAAAATAAAAAATAATCTCACTCTTATTCAACCTTAATTCTCTCTAAAGGCCCCATCTCAAAATACAGTAACACTGGGTGTTAGGGCTTTAACATAGGAGTTTTGGGGGAGACAGAATTCAGTTCATAGCAGTCCTTAATATGTAGTAAAAAACAAAAAACAAAATATCCCAAAACAAAGGAACAAAAACTTTTCAAAAATTTAGGGGGAAAGATAAAAAGTCTTGTTGAGAGATGCACAGAAGATCTGACCAATTAACAGGAAGAGATATAAAAATAGTACTTGAAATATGAAAAGATGTTCGATTTCACTCACAAGAGAAGTACAAATAAAATCACACACAAAAACCTCTTACATACCAGACTGGCAAAAGTTCAAAAGCTGGGGGCAGTACCTGTGGCTCAAACAAGTAGGGCGCTGGCCCCATATGCTGGACGTGGCAGGTTCAAACCCAGCCCTGGTCAAAAATTGTAAAAAAAAAAAAAAAAAAAAAGTTCAAAAGCTTGAAGCGACACTGTTGGCAAAGCTGTAGGAATCGGACTTTCTAATACATTTCTGATAGGAAAACACACTGCTTCAAGTCTATGGAGGGAAATTTGATAATATTTGATAAAGCTATCTCTGCATTTCCCCTTAATTAAGCAATTATGCTTTTAGAATTTAACCAAAAAATACATCTCTAATGATAAGAAAATATATATGCATGAAGTTATTCATTGCCTCATTATTGGTAATTGCAAAATATTGGCAACTATGTAAGTGTACAAGCATAGCAGATTTGTTGAATAAGTTGTGATACATACACACAATGGGTGCTATGTGTTTAGAAAAGAATGATGAAGATGCCTATAAACTGATATGAAGGAAATTCCAAGAGGTATTCATAAGTGAAAAAAGCAAAGTGCACATGAGGATACAGTACATTACATTTTGTGTAAGAATAAGGGGAAATCAATACATATCTGCTCAGAAATACAACTAGAAGTAATAAGAGGGATAAACTATGAAACAATAAAGATAGTTACCTGTAAGGACCAAGATGCAAAATCGGATGCAGGACTCTTATCCAAAATAAGAAATAACTCTTAAAACTCAACAATAAGAAAATAAACAATCAGATTAAATAAGGGCCAAAGACCTTAAGCGACACCTCACCAAAGAAGATAGGCAGATAGAAAATAAGCATGTGAAAAGATACTCCACATTATATGTCATCAGAGAAATGCAAGTTAAAACAATGAGATGCCACAACAAACCTATTAAAACAGCCTAAATGCTGGCAAAGATGTGAGCAACAGGAGCATTCATTCATTGCTGGTGGGAATGCAAAATGGTCCAGCCACTTTGAAGACAGCTTGCCAGTTCCTTACAAAACTCTTGCCACGTAATCCAGCAATCCTGCTCCTTGGCATTTACCCAAAGGAGTTGAAAGTTTATGTCCTCATAAAAACCTGCACACAGATATTTACAGTAGCTTTATTCATAGTTGCCAAAAATTGAAAGGAATCAAGACGTTCTTCAGTAGGTGGATGGATAAATTATGGTACATACGGACAATGAAATATTATTCAGTATTAAAAAGAAACAAGTTATCAAGCCATGAGAAGATCTGGAGGAACCGAAAATGCGTATTAGCAAGTGAAAGAAGCCAATCTAAAAAGCTACCTACTGTATGATTTCAACACATGACGTTCTGGAAAAAGCGCAACTATGGGAACAATAAAAAGATCAGTGGTTGCCAGGGGCTGGGGGGAGGGAGGGACATAGAGGTAGAGTACAGAGGATTTTTAGGGCACTGAAACTACTTTACGAAACTATAATGGTAGATGCACGTTTGTCCAAACCCAGTGAATGTGCAACACCACGAATGAGCCCGATGCATACTATGGTCTTTGAGTGAGATGATGTGTCAGTCTAGGTCCGTCATTTGGTACATCTGTACCACTTTGGTGGGGGATGTAGACAGTGTGATAAGTTATGCATGAGTGAAGGCAGGAGCACAGGACATCTCAATTTTATTTCCTCTCAATTTTGCTTTGAACCTAAAATTGCTCTAAAACATAAACTACTCTTAAAAATGAAGGAGTAGGTACATTTTAACTCATTTTACAAGCTAGCATAAGCTTGATACTAAAACCTGAAAAGGATATTACAAAAAAAGAGAAAATTATAAGCCAGTATCTCTCATGAAGATACTATAGATCTATAAAATGAATAACATATGATACCAGATTGATTTAACAATTCAAAGTGAGTGTAATTCACTATATTAACAGAACAAAAGAGAAAGATCACACAACCATGTAGCAGTACTTCATTCTCTTTTTCATTGCAAAGTAATATTTTATCAGATTCTATTCTAGTCTCTATCTAGTATATATACATATATATGTAATCTGTTAATTCATTCTTTTCTGCTAATGGACATTTGAATAGTTTCCAGTTTAGGGCTATTATGAAGAATGCTGCTATGAACATTCTTCTACATGTCTTTTGAGAATATACATATGTATATATACACACACATTTCTTTCTCTTTTTTTTTTTTTTTTTTGCAGTTTTTGGCTGGGGCTGGGTTTGAACCCACTACCTCCAGTATATGAGGCCAGGGCCCTATTCCTTTGAGCCACAGATGCTGCCCCTACACACACATTACTAGGTCGCAGGGTATAAAAGTCACCCATAAAGTCACCATACTTAGGGAATATGGGAAATTGTAGCTAAGTGTACCCTTATTTACAAAATACTCATTACAAAAAAAAATTTTTTTTTGAGAGAGTCTCACTTTATTGCCCTTGGTAGTATGTCATGGGGGCACAGGTCACAGCAACATCTAACTCTTGGGCTTAAGCAATCCTCTTGCCTCATCCTCCTGAGTAGCTGGCACTATAGGTGTCCTCCACAACGTCCAGCTATTTTTTTGTTGCAGCTGTCATTGTTGTTTAGCAGGCCGGGGCTGGGTTCGAACCCGTCTGTCTTGGTGTACGTGGCTGGTGCCCTACCCACTGAGCTACAGGAGCTGCTTGTTAAAAATTTTTTTAAAATATTGACAAGATATTCTCTACACATTGGCCTCCTCTTTATAAAATTTTGTAATGAATATTTTGTAAATAAAGGTACATGTTTGGGTATAATTTCCATTTTCCCTCTTTATGGTGACTTCATGGGAGACTTTTGGGACACATGTCCATTGATTACCAAAACAGATTCAGTTTATCGATTCTCCTTGTATCAAATGCCCTCCACACTATAACTCTGTAATTTCTTCCATCAAGAAGAGTCTATTCCCTACTCCTCCCAGATTCTGGGCTGGCCTTGTGACTTGCTTTTCCTGATAGAGTCTGACAGAAGTTCTGCTGTTCCAGTTCTGAGTGCAGGCCTTAAGAGGCATTTTATACTTCTGTTTCCTCTCTTTCCGGTTTCTTTCTTTGCTACTGCCGTGAAAACCTGCCCAGCTAGATAGAGAAAAAACCTGAGCCAGCATGCTGAAGAATGAGACTCCACAAAGAGCAGAATAAGGTCATCTCAGTGAAGGCCTCAGAATTCTGAGAGTACAACTATGATGAGCAAAACTGATTGGCTATCAGAAGAAATGGCCACATGAGCCTATACATTTGTAAGCCAAAATAGATGTTTACTGCTGTATACCTCTGAAGTTTTGTCATTGCTTGTTATAGAACATAATTGGGCAATAGATAATTTATAGAAAGCACATGTATATTTAACTGTAGTACATTCTGCCAATGTTACAAAGTGGATTCGCCACTTTACGCTCCTACTCGCAGTATAAACGAGTTGCTCTATGTCAGCCACAATATTTGACATTGTCTGTTTCATTTTAGCCATTCTAGTGAGGAATGTAGGGACCATCATATTGTGGCTTTAATTTGCATTTTCTCCATGACTAATGAGGTTGAGCACCTTTTCATATGCTTGTCAGTCACTCGAACATTCCATTTTGTGAAGTGCCTATTCAAGACGATCGCCATACTTTCTGTTGGGTTAGTTGTCTGTCGCTCAAAGAAGTTGTATATTCTAGACACAAGTCCTTTGTATGTGCTGAGGTAGCTCCTCCCACTCTTTGGCTTGCCACTGCTTTTTCTGCCTCTTGTCTTTTTTTTAATTTTTGAAATTTTTATTGAAATACTTGTAGATTTATATATAGTCATAGGAAAAAAATAGAGTGATCCTTTGTGACTTTCCTCATTTCTCCACAGTGGTAACATTTGGTAAAACTATAGTGTGATAGCACAACTATACAATATCAATGTCAATATTGCATCATTATTGAGACAAATCGATCATTAATGTAGCGCAATATTGATACAAATACAATGCTATTTAGATTTCTCCAGTTCAAACATTTTAGCTGTACACTTTTGACCAATGGTTCTTTAATTTCTCTTCTATAATACAGAACATTTTCATTACCTCAGAAAGTTCCCTGAGTCCCTTCCCAGATATTTCTCCACCTTCAGAGTCAACTATTGTTTTGATGTTTTTCACCTCCGACTGGTTTTAGAACTTTGTGTAGGTGAAATTATACAGCATGTCTCTTGTGGTCAGCTGTTTTTTTCCCAGCATAAGGTTTGCGAGGTCAATCCATGTTGCTGCGTGTGTTAACAGTGCATTTCTTTTCTTTGTGTGTTATTACATTGTGTTAATACACCATGATTTGTTTGTCCATTCTTCTGTTGATGGATATTTGGGTTTGGGTTTTTTCCCAACTTTTTGGTTATTGTGAATAAAGATGAGCTGAATGTTCTTGTACACGTTGGTTTGTGGACCTGTGTTTTTATGTGTCTTGGATAAGTACCTGAATTAGAATTGCTGGGTCAAAGAAGACATTGCATATTTAACTTAGTAAGAAATTGCCAAAGTTTTCCAAAAAGGTTGTCCTGTATTATGTTCCTATTTGCCGTAAGAAAGTTTTGGTCACTCCATGTCCTTGCCACTTTACTGATGCCTTATGCCACTGTTGAGCTTGTTGGCCATTTGGGTCTCTTCTTTTACGAAGTGTCTACCAGATCTTTTGCTCATTTTATGGGATTGTTTGACCCTTTTATTATTCAGTGGTAGAAGTTTTTATGTGTTCTTTACATAAGCTTTTTCTCAGTTATATATCTTGCAAATGCTTTCTTGCAGTCTGTGGCTTACTTACTTATTTTCTTTATGCTGTCTTTTGATACATGTAAGTTTTAAATAAATTCAATTTTATCAATTATTTCCTTTATCATTATATCTTTCTGGTTTTACCAAAGAAATCTTTGCTTTGCTTCAGGTCATGTAGATACTGTATTTTAGGTTTTCCTTAATATAGTTATACCTCTAGCTTTTACATTTAGGTCCATGATCCATCTCACATTTAATCTTATATATAGTGTGAGGTAGGGAGGCTGAGCTTCATTTTATCCCCTTATGGATATACAGTTTCAATACCATTTCAGAAAAAGATTTCTCTTTTCCTGTGGGCTTGATTTGATACCTTTATTGACAGTAAATTGATCAAATAAATGTGATTCTATTTATGAACTTTTTCAATTGCCATTGCTGTATCTATTCTTGTACAAACACCAAAACTTTGTTGATTGCTATAACTTTTCACTAAATCTTGAAGTCAAGTATTGTAAGTCCTTCAATTTTATTCAACTTTTCCAGGTTATTTTGTTTTTTTACACTTTACATACATTGAAAAGTCAGCTGCTAATTTCTCTTAAAAATAGCCTGGTATTATAATTAGGGTTGAATTTATCAACCAATTTGAGGAGATCCAATAACTTAACAAAATTGAATCGACTAATCCATAGATACAGCACACCTAGCTATCATAGTATTGAGGTCTTTTATTTCTCACTGCAGTGTTTTGTAGTTTCCGTGACTAAGATTTTGAACATCTTTTGTCAAATGTATTTCTATGTATTTTAAGTCTTTGACACTTTTAATGCCATTAATTTTCATTTTGTAATTACTTGTTGCTGATATATAGACCTACAATTGAATTGTTTGATACACACATATTGGCCTTTGGTTTTAAAACCTTGTGAAACTCCTATATTATATTTAGGGATTTTATTGCTGTAAATTTGTTAGATTTTTCTATGATAAAAATAATGTCTGAGAATAGAAGCAGTTTTACTTTTGTCTTTCTATTATGAATGCTATTTACTTATTTAGTTAGTTATTTTGCTTGCCATGGTGTTCTGACTAGGTCTTCCAATATAACATTAAATCAAACTGGTGATAGAAATCATCTTTAGGCAGCATCGTAGCTCAGTGGGCAGGATGCCAGCCACATGCACCGAAGCTGGCAGGTTTGAACCCAGCTAAAACAGCAATGACAACTGCAACGACAACAACAACAAAATAGCTGGGCATTGTGGCAGGCACCTGTAGTCCCAGCTACTCAGGAGGCTGAGGCAAGAGAATGGCTTAAGTCCGAGAGTTTGAGGTTGCTGTAGCTATGATGCCACAGCACTCTACCCAGGGTGACAGCTTGAGACTCTGTCTCAAAAAAAGAAAAAAAAAAAGGAAATCATCTTTACCTTTTCCTGATGAGAGAGGGAAAATGTTTAGTATGATGTTAGCTATAGGTTTTTCATAGATATCCTTTATCAAATAAAGGAAATTCCCTTCTACTCCAAATTTTCTAAGAATTTTTGCCATTTTGATGAATGGGCATTGACATTCGTCAAATGCTTTTCTGTATTTATGTTACCATATGATCTTATTCCTTTATTAGATTAGCACAGTGGAATTTATTAGCTGATTGTTAAATGTTAAATCAACCTTTTATTCCAGGAAGAAACCTTAGTTTGTCATGATGTATTATCCTTTTTAGATATTGCTGGATTTTACTTACCAATGTTATGTTAAGGCTTTTTCCGTGTCATTTGTTATGAGAGATGTTGGTTTATAATTTTTTTAAGTTTTTGCTAATATTTTGGTCTGGCTTTGTTACCAAGATTATTCTTGTCTCATAAAATGGGTTAAGAAGTTTACCTTCTATCTCTATTTTGTGAAGGAGTTTATGTGAGACTTGCATTAAATCTTCCTTAAATGCTTGGTGGAATTCACCAGTGAAATCGCCTCATTCTAGACTCTAGAGGGATGTATATATGCATGTAAAGGGTTTTCTTAAAAATTCAATGTCTTTGACAGGTATAGTGCAGTAAAATTTAAAATTTGGTATTATGTTAGTTTTTTAAATTGTAGAAAAATGCACATAACAAAATTTACCATTTCAACAATTTTTATGTGTTTTAATTAGTAACTTTAATTGCATTTACATTATTGAGCAATCATCATTACTGTCTAATTCCAGAAATTTTTAATTTTTCCAAACTGAAATTCCATACCTATTAAACAGTAATTTCTCACTCACCTCTCCCCCTGGCCCCTGGAGACTACCATTCTACTTTCTAGCTCTATGAAAGTTTGAGTACAAAGTTGGGGTATTTTAAAAAAGAATATGTCAATTTCATCTATCAATCTTTTTCATAAAGTTATCCACAGCGTCCTCTTTCTTCCTTTGGATGACTACAAAAACTGCATTAATATTCCCCCCCCTTTTATTCCTGGTAGTGATAATTGTGCTTTCTATTCTTTTTTCTTTGTATGTCTGGCTAGGGACTTAATCATTTTATAAACATTTCAAAGATCCAACTTTTGGCTTTGTTAATTTTCTCTACTCACTGTTTTCTATCCTATTGATCTTTTATTCTTATATTTGTTATCTTTGGGTTTTATTTGCTTTTCTTTTTTCTGTTTTCCAAGGTAGACACCTGGAGCATTTATTTTAGGTTCTTCTTAATGTTTACACATAGTCAGCTAAAGTGTCCTCTCCCTCTGAGACTCCAATTACATATTACCTGTGTGTTAAACCCCTTGATATTTTATTACAATGCCTCTGAATTTCTGTTCATTTTCTTTGTTTATCTTTTTTTTTGATTGGATAAATTCACTTGCTATGCCCTGAATTTCACTGACCCTCATTTCTGCCACTTCCAATCTACTGTCAAGCAGATCTTTTTTTTTTTTTTTTGTCAAGCAGATCTGATGAGTTTTTTCATTTGAGTTATTGTGCTATCAAGATACAAAATGTTAACTTAGTTTTAAATCTTTTTTTAAAGTTTCAGTCTGTTGAGATTCTCCATTCATATGTTCATCTTCTTTAAAATCTTAAATTTATTTATAATTAAAGACTTTGCTATTTGCAACATCAGTCATATCAGGCTCAGTTTCTGTAAACTAATATTTTGTTTTCAAAGTGGGTCAGATTTTTCTATATCTTTTGATTTTCAATTGAATAGTGGGCAATTTGAATCGTGTTTTGTAGAAATTCTGAATTCCATTATATTCCTCTGTAGAATAACTTTCTTTTTTCTTTTCTTTTCTTTTTCTTTCTTTTTTTTTTTTTTTTTTTTGCAGTTTTTGGCTGGACCTGGGTTTGAACCCATCACCCCACCTCCGGCATATGGGGCTGGCGCCTTACTCCTTTGAGCTACAGGCAACACCCTGTAGAATAATTTTTATTCTAGGAAGCAGTTAAATTAGCTGGACTCAAACTCCAAGTTCTTTCTCTCTTGTGCTAGACAGCAGCTGGAATCTCTTTTTACTTCTTTCAGATTCCACCTGCTGCTTCTTTCTTTGGGTCCACTCTGGATTCCCTGCCCATGGGTAGATTGCCAGTCAACCAAGGACTTTATTTGATTTGGGGTTAATTTTATTTACAGACTTTGCATTGTTCTCTATCTTGGAGATTCTGCTTTTAACTTTCTGGGTATTTTGACAGCCCTGAACTCTGTGTGGGAGGACTAACTGTCCTTGTTTGCCCAGAGCTGTGCCTGTTTTATCTATGATAGACTGTCCCGGGAAAACTGAATATCGGTCACTCTAGTTATCTAATTATACAAGCTAGGAGGGCCATGGCCATGCCATATGCACTATGTGAAGTTTGAGTAAATTCGTGTTTCACTTGTTATAGTTCATCTTTCAAGGGTAGATGTCTTTCTACTTTCTGTCTGGTTTAATTTCTTTCTAACACGCTCAAATTATTATATTTTAAAATCAGATTGGAGTGGCGCTTGTGGCTCAAAGGAGTAGGGCACTGGCCCCATATACTGGAGGTGTCAGGTTCAAACCCAGGCCCAGCCAAAAACTGCAAAAAAAAAAAAAATCAGATTGGATTTAAAAGACTGTTATCTTCAAAAAGGTTAGTCTGACAAGAACCCAGAACCCTCATGATATTTTTTTCGGGAATATTTTCATTGATTATAGTATTTGCAAATCTTGTCTAACTTAGACTTATAATTGGAATATTTTTTTCATTTATATTTAATCTTGTAACTGATATTTGGGTTTGAGTACTACAACCTTTTATTTTCCATTCGTTTTACCTTTTATGCTCCATTTCCTTTCTTACCCCATTTTGTATTTTGTTTTCACTGTTCTATTTTTCTTCTCCATTGGGTGTTACACATTCACTTACTATTCTGTTGGTGGTAAACCTAGAGACTACAGCATTCATTCGGGATTTATTATAATGTAATAGAAATGAATATATATATATATTATTTTTTCCTTTTGAAATAGGATTTCTCTGTAGACACCTAGGCTATAGACAGATGGCACAATCATTGCTCACTGCAGCTTTGAACTCCTGGCCTCAAGTGGTCTTCCTGCCTTAGCCTCCCAAGGTGCTGAGGTTACAGTTGTGAGCTCTTGTGCCTGAACTAACTGTATCTATCCCCCTTTTAGTGCTATTATTGTTGTACATTTTAATTATATACAGAAAATAATGTGATTGTAGTGTTCATATTCAGTATTTAATTAATTATAAATAATATCAAACCTATTTTTAATACCATAAGACATTATTATCAATGCTTTCAACAGTAAATATTCATTTGGATTTACCTATTTATTTACACTTTTTATAAAATAAAAAATTTATTTAAGAACAGTTTTACCTTTACAGAAAAGTTGCAAATATGGTACAGAGAGTTCTAAATATCCCATATATAATTTCTCCTATTATTAATAATTTACATTATAATGTACATTTGTAACAGCTAAGGAACCAACATTGTATATCACTATTAACTACCTCCATACTTTCTTTGGATTTCATTAGTTTTCTTCAATGTTCTTTTTCTGTTGCAGTACCCCACATCATATTCAGTCCTCAGGTCTCTGTAGCCTTCTCTGGTCTGTGACATTCTCAGGTTTTGTTTCTCAAAATTTTCAGACTCAGAGAACTTTGAAAAGTCCTGGTATTGGCAAGGCTGCCCATTGTCTCCACCGCTTTTTAACATTGTAATGGAAGTCTTAGCCATCGCAATTAGGCAAGAAAAGGTGATCAAGGGTATCCATATAGGGTCAGAAGAGGTCAAACTTTCACTCTTCGCAGATGATATGATTGTACATCTGGAAAACACCAGGGA
>CAUYTI010003479.1:0-13559 GCA_963575145.1 Galago senegalensis
ATCCTTCATGTTCACATGGATGGAGCTGGAGAATGTTCTTCTGAGCAAAGTATCACGAGAATGGAGGAAAAAGTACCCAATGTACACACCCCTATTATGAAACTAATTTATACCTTTTATATGAAAGCTATAACCAAATAGCCTAAGAAAATGGGGAGGGGGGAGGGAGAAGGGAGGGGGGAATGGGTGGAGGGAGGGGGCTTGGAGGGATCACTTCTGAGGTTTGTCTTATAGGGGTACAGGTGAATCTTTCTAAGAGTAGAATGTGAACATTTTAAAGCAATACATGAGAAAATGACATGAAGGCTGTGTTGACCAGTTTGATGGAAATATTTCAGATTGCATGTGAAAACCCCACACTGTATCCCAGAAGTGCATTGATGTACATAGTTACCATTCAATAAAAAAAATAGAAAATGGAAAAAAAAATAAAGAAAGTACTGATAAATGATTCAGAATAGCTAGAACGGAAAATATTATGCTAAGTGAAAGAAATCAGTCAAAAAAAGAAAAAAAAAAGAGCATGCGTTGTATTATTCTATTCGTATGAATGGTCCAGAACAGGCAAATCTGTACAGAAAGAAAGTAGAATACTGGCTGCTAAAAGATTCAAAGTGAATATTCTTAATCTAAATATATCAGTTAATCCAAGAAAGCTGTTTTTTTTTCTTTTTGAGACAGAGCCTCAAGCTGTCCCCCTGGGTAGAGTGCCTGGCATTACAGCTCACAGCAACCTCCAACTCCTGGGCTCAAGCGAGTCTCTTGCCTCCTCCTCCCAAGTAGCTGGGACCACAGGTGCCCGCCACAACGCCCGGCTATTTTTTGGTTGCAGCCATCATAGTTGTTTGGCGGGTCCGGGCTGGGGATTCGAACCTGCCACCTTAGGTGTACGTTCCGGGCGCTTTAGCCGGTTGAGCTATAAGCGCTGACCCTCTTTATGTCCTTCTTGTCCCTAAGTACTTACTCTGCATTGTAGAGGGGAGCTCTGTGAATCTCTTCCAGTTTTGAGGTCTGTCCAATTCTTGAGGTCTGTCCAATTCTTTTACTTTGCTCAAATCTCTGCTTTTATTTTGTATAAAATTTTTATCAAGTGAAAGTGAGAATTCATGTGCCTTAGAGATGTCACAGCCCTTTACTTTTCAACACTCTTTAGGGATACGCTCACAAACTGATCTGAAATAAATTCCTTTCCAAAGCCAAATCAGCAGGCGGTGCCCCTCCGCCGGGTAACCTGCGCGCTGCTGTCACTCAGGCACCAGGGGGCGGAGCGGTGAGAACTGGCCAATCAGGGGCCGCCATGGTGAAGCGCGTGATCTGAAAATGGTTTCTAAGCTTTTGCTCGCACTGGGCGCTGTGAACAGTATCAGTTTTCTGGGCCAGATCCTGTTTTACTGTGGTTCTCCAAGTCGTAGTGAGGACGACAAAACACCATAGAAGCCGGGAAATGGTGAGCATGGGGCTATGGTCCTCGAGAAGGGGACGAGGGGTGTGGAAAGGGCTGGTTGGAACCGGCCAGAACCGGCTGTGGCGGGACCGGGTTTCCCCTCGGTCGATTCTGGAGTCTGAGGAGCCCAGTCGCCTGTGCCCAGTACGGACTTCAGTCCCTTCCGGTTGCAGGGTGGGCCTGGGCCTCCCCTTGGGTCCCTGCCTGGCGGCTCCCGCTCCAGCCTGAAGCCCCTGTGGACTGATCCCCGCACGCCGCCTTCAGTCTCCTCCAGATTGTTGGGTGTGGCGGGAATTCTCGTTCAGAGAGCGTCCTGACCTGGTGTGCGGGGACCTGCGTGGGCCAAGGGATGTTCTTTGACGACCCCACCAACTCCTTGCACATTAGAGGACATCTTTTCTCCCTGGGTCTTCCCAAATGTGTGGGAGGCAGAGTTTCAAATCCAAGACCCTGTCTCTCCCCACGCCCCAGTTCTTTTAGGGCTGGCGATAAATCCCTAAATTTCCAGTTCCCCCCTTGCTTTTCCAAATACCAATTTTCCCTCTCCCATTCAGGATTGTTACCAACTATTTCTTCTTTGTTGTATATTTAAAACTGATGCGATATTTTAACTTTTCTACAGAGCAATGAATGGCCTTTTACAACAATTTTTAAAAAAAATGTGTGTGTTAGAAAGTTGCTTCAGAAGGCCCCTCCCCCAAAGCCCCTTTCTGCCCTTTTTTTTTTTTTTTTTTTGAGACGGAGCCTCAAGCCGTCCCCCTGGGTAGAGAGCTATGGCATCACAGCTCACAGCAACCTCCAACTCTTGGGCTCAAGCGAGTCTCCTGCCTCAGCCTCCCAAGTAGCTGGGACCACAGGCGCCCGCCACAACGCCTGGCCATTTTTTTGGTTGCAGCCATCGTTGTTGTTTGGCGGGCCCGGGCTGGGGATTCAAACCCGCCACCTTAGGTGTACGTGGCTGGCGCCTTAGCCGCTTGAGCCACAGGCGCCGAGCCTTTCTGCCCTTAAAGTTACAACTTCTCCCTAGCACAGGGAGTGATCTGCCTACCTCATCACCTCGTTCCAATTTCCCGCTGCCCGCCCCTAATGGCTCTTTCTGCTGGAGGAATAACTCCTTATAAGTTATCCCACTAGCCTGTCACCATTCTAAAACTTCCCTATGTAAGAGTATGTTCCCCCTCCTTTTCGCTCTCTGGCCTCCTTCTGCCTTTTCTCTCTCCCCCTCCTTTCCCTCGCTCTTCTCTTTCTCTCTTCTCTTCCCACTCTCTCCTTATTTCTCTCCCCTCTCTTCTCTCCTCCTCGCTGCTGCTCTGTAGTCTCCCTCCCCCCACCAATAAAGGCCTTTCGTACAAGCCTTGGTGGTCTGAGAATTCTCTGCCGGTCGAAGTGCCTCTCTTTCAGTGTGAGGATGTTTTGCTTGAGAGTAAAGCAGAGAGTGTCTGTTGCATACAGTCGCTGGCCTCTATCCCCAGTATCTTTCCCGGGCAGGACATCCTATGGACACTTCTTAGATTTGAGGTTCCTTTTTTAGAAACTTTGCTGAGTGAGTTGGCCTTTCAGAATGGTTCAGTTCTGCATAACCCCTCCTTGAATTCCTTATTCTGAAAAGATTTGGTCCCTTATTTGAGTTTCGGTATTTCAGTAAATGTTAAATATATTTAATAAATAAAATTTGAAAGACAGAATGAAAGGACAGTTTCTGGGAGGCAAGAAATAGATTTTTAGAAAAAAAAATTAAAATGAAATATTTGTCTTGCATTTGATGAACTAAAAAGTATTTTTGTACACCACCCCACCCCATCTCCTCTCTGCTCCAGTTCCCTCAGTGTGTGTAATAAGTTTTGCAGGTCTGGTCTGTTCTGGGGGTGATTTCAACTTGTATTCTAGGGATTAGATTTGCAATACCTAAAAGTATTCAAATAGTGCTAATTGTTTACAAAACAATTTTTTTTTGCCCTGAAATAATAACAAGTTGACATATTTATTTTCTGAAATGAATAGATGTATGTGTGTTTTCTTGTCAAGCTAGAAAAAGTGCTTTTCCGTTTTCTTCCTTAACTTACACATAAACACTGGTTTTGAGTAATTTTGCTGGATTCCTCGTACACTGGTTTTGTTTTTTTCTCTTCTAACAATCCATGATGGTCTAAAGTGACTTGATGGGAAAGAAGAGGCCTGAGTCCAGTGTCTCAGAAATCTGAGCTGAGGTGAATATTAAGCCTGCAAAAGGAGGTAACTGAAATTGGTTTTTCCTGAGGAACATCCCTTGCAGGTGATCCAACCTGGTCACATCCACCAGATTCTCACTGAGGGAATCTGCAGAGCACAAAAAACCTGAGGCTCCACATGGAGATATGGTTGCAGAGTGTGTGGGTATGATGACCTTTGTAAGGTTGTGATTGTGGTCTCTTTAGGTCTGTTACTAGTCATTACATTGGAGTGTAATGACACACACTAAGAAAGTTTGTGAAAGTCATTAGTTATTTGTCTTAGAAAGGGGTTTATGAATTTGGAACTTCCTCTGTGAACCTTATAGTGAATACTGCTGCCAGTTTCCTACCTGCTGAGAACTGAAGCCTAGGAGGGGCAACATTTCCCCACTTTCAGGGAAAGGGAGTGTGTGGACCTCCATGAGCTCATTCTTGTGGATGCTTAGGGCCCCCTACTCTCCATCACAGGAACATACCCACTTTAGAGGTCTCTGTGAGAATGTGAACCCTAAGCTCAGAAATGTATATAACCTTCTGAATGCAGCTTTTCCTAGTAAGTGTGTGTCTGCTAACCTGAGCTGACTTAAATAGGTGGATTTCTTTGCTTTGGATTCCTTTATTGAATATCACTCCCTTTTAACTCTAGTGTATTGAAGTGCTTTATAATTTTAGTCTCTTTTGTGATTGCGTAAGATTGTTAGCTTTGTGAATAACAGGATTGAAGAGAGAGTGAAAAGAGATGATTTGAGTATGACAAGAAAATTTGGGAAAGTAAGTTTTGCTTCTGTGAGACATGAGAACCTCAAGATGTGATATGGGTATATTTAAACTTTCAGGTGCATTTTTCTAACATAAATTTTTGCAGAATTTCAGATTTATAAGGATATACTATTGTGGAGGCAATTGGAATTGCTGTTTTAATAGGAATGAGAAAAATGAAAGTTATGTACATTCTTGAAAATCCAAATAATCCATTTTGGCTCCTTGTCTGTAGTTCAAGCGGCTAAGGCACCAGACACATATATCAGAGCTGGTGGGTTTGAATCTAGCCAGGGCCTGCCAAACAGCAATGACAACTACAACTAAATAATGGCTGGGCATTGTGGCGGGCTCCTGTAGCCCCAGCTATATGGGAGGCTGAGGCAAGAGAATCGCTTAAACCCAGGAGTTGTAGGTTGCTGTGAGCTGTGATGCCACAACACACACAGCACTCTACCCAGGTTGACAGATTGAGGCTATGTCTCAAAAAAACAAAAAACAAGAAAACAAATAAATACATTTAATGTCATCTCAAGCCCCTAATGCAGTGGTTCTCAACCTCCCTAATGCCTCGAGCCTTTAATATAGTTCCCCTGAGTCATGACCCACAGGTTGAGAACTGATGCCCTAAAGCATTATAAGATGCTACACATTCCTAAAAGTACTCCTCCCTTTTTTGTGGAATGAAGTAGAAGGAAAAGTATGGTGTTACCTGACACTTTAGAGAGTTAAAAAAGTGTTTTTTTTTTTTTTTTTGAAGATACAGTCTCACTTTATTGCCCTTAGTAGTGTCACAGCTCACAGCAACCTCCAACTCCTGGACTTAGGTGATTCTCTTGCCTCAGCCTCCCGAATAGCTGGGACTATAGGTGCCTGCTACAACACCTGGCTATTTTTTTTTGTTGTTGTTCTTGCAGTTTGGCTGGGGCCAAGTTTGAATCCGCCACCCTTAGTATATGGGGCTGGTGCCCTACTCACAGGCACCACCCTAAAAAAGTTTTTTTTATGGTTTGCACATTTATAACTGTGATACGTAAAGAATTATATAGCTGTATCAAAGTTTAGAAAAATTCATAAGACAAGTTTTATTCATTTTTTGTTCATTAGTTAGTGATTGTTTACATGAAAAATAGAGCCACTGTGCAAGCAAACTTCTTTCCTACGTATGTTCTTGGAGTGAGTAGTCAGATTTCATTTTTTATGTCTGACTGTTCTGAACTAAGGCTTCCCCTCTCCCTCTTCCTCTTATGTACTACTTTGGGGCAAGCTACTGAAAAAGCCTGTGTATTCCCTCTTTCCTTGGGGAGAAGATTCAAATCACTTAGTTCCTGACCTTTTGCCAGAACTTTCACCCTGGCCCACCTTCTAATTTTGATTAGGAAGCCCAGGCCAGGCTGTGTTCCTAGCATTTTTTAACCTGTTTGATGAACCTGCTCTGCTGGTTAAATATCAATTAAAGAAGTGATTGATAATCCATTTCATGTCCCGCTGACATGTTTGTGTTGCCATAATTCTTCACATCTGAACAAAGCCTTATTTGAGGGTCCAGCTGTCTCTGTAGGTGACTCTAACCATAATAGGAAAGATAAGATAGTGTAATATGGTGGTGAGTTTGTATAACTAATTCTTTCCAAATAGACTTAGACTGTTTATGATTCTTTCCTCTGAAATCAGTTTTGTTTGATATTAATAGAACTATGCCTTTTGTTATTGGTGTTGTCATTTTATATGTTGCTCTCTTTATTTTGTGTTTTTATATTTAAAGTGAGTTTCTTGTGGAAAATATATACTTAGGTGTGTTTTTTTAATTCACTATAATAATATCTGCCAGTCAATTGTATTTAGACCATTGATATTTATCTATTTATTCATTTATTTTTTTCTTGAGACAGTCTCACTTTGTTGCCCTTGGTAGAATGCCGTTGTATCATAGCTCATAGCAACCTCAAACTCTTGGGCTCTAGTGATCCCTTTGCCTCAGCTTCCCAAATAGCTGGGATCAGGTTCATGCCACAATGCCCAGTTATTTTTAGAGACAGGTCTCTGGCTCAGGCTGGTCTCAAACTCATGAGCTCAAGACAAATCCACCCACCTCGGCCTCTCAGAGTGCTAGGATTACAGGCGTCAGCCCATGCGCCTAGCTAGACCATTGGTATTTAATGTGGTTATTGATATAGGTTAATATCTTTATTTTAATTATTTATATTTTAATAATTTTTACTGGCTTCAATTTGTTGTTCAAATTATTTGTTTTTGTTTCTTTTTTGTGTTCAGTTTTTTCTTCTGCTTCCTGTAGCTGTAAGTGAGCATTTTTCCTGACAGTGGAGCGTTCTCTATTTCTGTGGTTTGTTCTTTAATAAGCCTGTACGTATGGGCTGTGACCTTCTGTACTGTAATAGAAAAGATAATGGGTTTCTGAGCTTCTAAGCTCTTTAAACTTCCTGAGTAATAAAGGTGATAGGAGTGTCCTTTTTTCTAACAAGGTGATGCTTGGTGGACTCCTAGGTAGGGTAAGAAGAGTTGCTGTGGTTCTCAGACCCAGTCTTGATTAGAGGCTTGTAGTTTTCAGCTCCACTCTTCTGACCTCCAGGGACTGACAGGAAACTGAAGATTTTATTTACCAGTGGCCAGTGATATATTCAATTATGCCTTCTGTAAGTACCTCTAAACAACTAGGTTCACTTATCTTCTGGGTTGGTGAGCACATCTAGGTGCTCAGAAGGTAGCAGGCCCTGGGAGGGCGTGGAAACTCCTTTCCCCACCTCCATCCAAATAGTTTGCCTCATGTGTTTCTTCCATTTTGCTTGTTCTGAGTTGTAATTTTTATAATAAATTTATAATAGTAAAGTGATTTCCTAAGTTTTATGAGATTTTCTATGGAACTTTGGATCATGAAGGTATTTCCTAGGAACTCTCAAATTTGTAATCTGTGGGGTTGAAATGTGGGTAGCCCAGGCATCTTGTTTGTGGCTGATGTGTGATGTGGGGGAATTCTTTTTTTTTTTTTTTTTTTTTGAGACAGAGCCTTAAGTTGTCCCCCTGGGTAGAGTGCCATGGCATTACAGCTTACAGCAACCTCCAACTCCTGGGCTCAAGCGAGTCTCTTGCCTCCGCCTCCCAAGCAGCTGGGACCACAGGCGCCCGCCACAACGCCCGGCTATTTTTTGGTTGCAGCCATCATTGTTGTTTAGAGGGTCCAGGCTGGGGATTCGAACCTGCCACCTTAGGTGTTCGGGACTGGCGCCTTAGCTGGTTGAGATATAGGCGCCGAGCCTGGAGGGAAACTTCTGATCTTACTTTAAGAGCCTCAGTAATGGAGCCCATTGATAATATTTTCTACATTCTATCCCGTTTCTTGATATCCTGAAGAACAGAATGTCTTTGTACATCATTCAACTTGGATTTTAGAATTTATTTCACAAAGGGTATGTCACCCTGGATAGAATGCTGTGGTGTCACAGCTCACAGCAACCTCCAACTCTTGGGCTTAAGTGTGCCTCAGCCTCTCAAGTAGCTGGGACTATAGGTGCCCGCCACAACATCTGGCTATTTTTTTGTCATAGTTGTCACATTGTTGTCTTGCAGGCCTGGGCCAGGTTCAAACCTGCCAGCTCCAGTGTATATAGGTGGCACCCTAACCACTGAGCAACAAGCGCCAAGCCAAACTTATATATTTTTTTTATTCTAGTCAAGTGAAGCAGTGGGAATGGAGAAGGAACAAAGGAATCTGTAACTGGTTGTGATCAATTAGTTGTAAACACCACTGCACTTGGACCAGCCTTTTTTTTTTTTTCTCTTTTGAGACAGTCTCACTCTGTTGCCCTTGGTAGAGTTCTGTGGCGTCACAGCTCACAGCAACCTCCAGCCCTTGGGCTTAGGCAATTCTCTTGTCTCAGCCTCCAGAGGAGCTGGGACTACAGGCCCCCACCATAACACCTGGCTATTTTTTTATTGCAGTTTGACTAGAGCTGGGTTCAAACCCACCACCCTTTGTATATGGGGCTGGCGCCCTACTCTTGAGCCACAGGTGCTGCCCCAAACTTACACTTTTTAATACCAACTAAAGACTTAAGTAGAGGACGGTGCCTGTGACTCAGTGAATAGGGCGCCAGCCCCATATACTGAGGGTGGTGGGTTCGAACCTGGCCCTGGCTAAACTGCAACAAAAAAATAACTGGGTATTGTGGTAGGCGCCTGTAGACCCAGCTACTCAGGAGACTGAGGCAAGAGAATTGCCTAAGCCCAAGGGCTAGAGATTGCTGTGAGCTACGACACCATGGCACTCTACTGAGGGCAATAAAGTGAGACTCCTGTCTCTTAAAAAAAAAAAAGAGTAAGTAGAAATATAAGTCACGTCTGGTTGGAATTGGGGATAAGGGAATAAATAATACATCTGTGCTATCCAATATGGTAGCCACTAGCCACACTTGAACTGTGGCTAATAAGACCAAAGAAGTGTTTTCTTATTGAACTTTAATTAAGTTTAAATAGTCATGAGTGACTAGTGGCTTCTGTATTGGAAAACACAAATCTCGATGATGTGATATTTTCCCATGGGATTAGAATCTTGGATTTTATTAGTAGGGATCGAGTATTTGTGTTTTGACCATATTATGATAATTATAAACCTAAATACTTCTCAGTAATAATTTGAACCTTTCATGTTTTCTTCTTCAATTAGGAGTTGTTGTTTTTTTTTTGCAGTTTTTGGCCGACGTTAGGTTTGAACTTGCCACCTCCAGTATATTGGGCTGGCGCCCTACTCCTTGAGCCACAGGCACCGCCCCAATTAGGAGTTCTTTTACCACCTTATTGTCCTTGAAAACGCTAGTCAGGCCCTTCCTTAGGAGGATTAAAGCTTTTATAGCTAGGTAGTCAAATCAGAATATTGTTTAATTTTAGTTACATTCTATATGAGATAAAGGAAACGTCTGGAGGGACCCAGATACATTCTGGGGACAGGGATTTTAGGAGAAAGAACTAAGATTATTCTCTCAAATATATATATTAAGGATGTGTGTGTGTGTATGTGTATATATATATTATTATTATTATTTTTATTTTTTTGCAGTTTTTGGCCGGGGCCAGGTTTTAACCTGCCACCTCCGGCATATGGGGCTGGCGCCCTACTCCTTTGAGCCACAGGTGCCACCCAGATTATTCCCTCAATACAATGTATCTTCTTTTTTTGTTTTGTTTTATTTTTATTTTCTTATTTTTTTGTCTGGGGCTGGGTTTGGATCTGCCACCTCTGGCATATGGGGCCAGTGTCCTACTCCTTTGAGCCACAGGCACTGCCTATTTTGTTTTGTTTTAGACAGAGCTTCACTCACCTTGGTAGGGTGCTTCATAACTCACAGCAACTCCATACTACTCTTGGGCTCAAACGATTCTCTTGCCTCACCCTCCCAAGCAGCTGGGACTATAGGCACCTGCCATAACAGGCTCGATGAGGTCTCACTCTGGCTCAGGCTGGTCTCAATTCTGTGAGCACATGCAGTTCACCCACCTGGGCCTCCCAAATGCTGGGAGTACAGGAGTGAGCCACTGCACCCAGCAATACAATGTACCTTCCAATGTAGATATGGAATGTTTGTTTAGGCAGGCTGATAGGAAGGAACACCTTGCCTAGCTGAGGAATGGGTGAGCTGGATTGCTGCAGTATTTTAGAGTTTTTGCTTTCATGTGCTCCTTCTAACTCCTCCCTTCTGAATTTTTATTGCTGTGGTCAGCCTTAATATAGGAACTTTTCTCTTATTTCTTTTCGGTTTCCTAGACAACCTCATCAGCCTTGAAAGGTGCCATCCAGTTGGGTATTACTCACACTGTGGGGAGCCTGAGTACTAAACCTGAGCGGGATGTCCTCATGCAAGATTTCTATGTAGTAGAGAGCATCTTCTTTCCCAGGTACAGAGGTTAATGTTTGGGGGGAATGAGCTGGGCAATATGTCTTCTGCATAACAACGCAGGACAATTTTAATGCATTGGGTTGTATGTAGGAATTGTGATCCCCTATGTCTGTGTCTTGTTCTCCATGTTGTTTATTTGTCCCACTAAGTAATTAACTCATCTAAGCCCTCTGATTGTCTCAGGAGGGATGGTATCCCCTTAACTTCTAGTGACTATGAGTGTCTTCACAGGGCAGACTCCCTTGAGGACAGGGACTGGAAAATTATGACTTTTTATGTTTAACCCCACAGTGAAGGGAGCAACCTAACTCCTGCTCATCACTACAATGACTTTCGTTTCAAGACCTATGCACCTGTTGCCTTCCGCTACTTTCGGGAGCTATTTGGCATTCGGCCTGATGATTACTTGGTAAGCTTCTGGATCTCAGGACCCTGAGACTCTAGTATCTAAGAGATACTTCTTCTTTTTTTTTTTTTCTTCTTTTATAGAAAGAGGCACAGTGGCTCATGCCTATAATCCCAGCACTCTGGGAGGTCAAGGTGGGTAGATGATTTGAGCTCAGGAGTTCAAGACCAACCTGAGCAAGAGTGAGACCCCATCTCTAAAAATAACTAGGCATTGTGGTGAGCTCCTATAGTCCCAGCTACTCAGGAAGTTGGGGCAAGAGACTCAATTGAGGGCTTGATGACCATAGCTCAGTGAGCAGGGCACCAGCCACATCCACTGAGGCTGGTGGGTTTGAGCCTGACCCGGGCTTGCTAAAAAACAATGACAACTGCAACAAAAAAAAATACCCAGGCATTGTGGCAGGCGCCTATAGTCCCAGTTACTTGGGAGGCTAAGGCAAGAGACTCACTTGAGCCCAAGAGATTAAGGTTATTGTGATCTGTGACACCATGGCACTCTGTTGAGGGCAACAAAGTGAGACTTCTGTCTCAAAAAAATAAATAAGAGAGTCCACTTCTGTTGCCCTTGCTGGAGTAACAGCACAATCATAGTTCACTGTAAACAGAAATCCTGGGCTCAAATGATTTTTCTGCCTCAACCTTCTAAGTGGCAAGAACTACGACTGAATAATTTTTTAAAAATTTTCTTTATTGGCTTGACGCCTATAGCTCAAGCAGCTAAGGCGTCAGCCACATACACTAGAGCTGGCAGGTTTGAATCCAGTCCGGGCCTGCCAAACAGTAATGGCAACTACAACCAAACAATGGCTAGGCATTATGGTGGGTACCTGTAGTCCCAGCTACTTGGGAGGCTGAGGCAAGAGAATCCCTTAAGCCCAGGAGTTGGAGGTTGCTGCAAGCTTTGAGGCCACGGCACTGTACCCAGGGTGACAGCTTGAGGCTCAGTCTCAAAAAAAAAGAAAAAAAATAATTTTTTTTCTTTATTTTAGAATGTTATGGGGGTACAAGCATTTTGGTTACATGCATTACTTTTGTACAGTTTGAATCAAGGTTATAATTGTGTCTATCCCCCAGATAATGTGCATTGTACCCATTAGGTATGAATTTATCCATTGTCTTTTCCCCCTTCCCACTTGGCTTGATTTCCATTGAATTTTACTACCACACGTACAAGTGCATGTTTTTGGTTTTGTTTTTGTTTTTTGCCCTAAGTAGAGTACTATGGTGTCATAGCTCACAGCAACTTGGGCTCAAGTGATTCTCTTACCTCATTCTCCTAAGTAGCTGGAACTGTAGGTGCCCACCACAATGCCTGGCTATTTTCTTTCATTGTTGTTTACCAGGCCCTGGCTGGGTTCAAAACCACCACCACTGGTGCATGTAGCCAGAGCCCTAAACACTGAGCTGTGGGCTCCAAGCTGCCTGGCTATTTCTAGAGATTTGGTGTCACTCTTCCTCAGGCTGGTCTCAAACCTGTGAGCTCAGGCAATCCACTCACCTCCCATAGTGCTAGGATTACAGGCATGAACCACTGTGCCCAGCCCTGTACCAGTGCATGTTGATCATTTAGTTCCAATTTAAAAGTAAGCACATGTAGTATTTATTTTTGTATTCTTGTAGTATTTCATTTAAGAATATGATCTCCAATTCCATCTAGGATTTTACTGAAGTTCACATTTTATTTTAGTGGTTGAGTAATACTCCATGGTATACCTATACCATATTTTATTAATTCAGTCATGTATTAATGGGCACTTGGGGGTTTTCTTCTCTTTTCTTTTCTTTTCTTTTCTTTTTTTTTTAGACAGAACCTCAAGCTGTAGCCCTGGGTAGAGTTTTGTGGCTTCACAGCTCACAGCAACCTCCAACTCTTTGGTTCAAACGATTGTCCTTCCTCTGCCTCCCAAGTAGCTGGGACTACAGGTGCCTACCACAACGCCTGGCTATTTTTTGGTTGCAGCCATCATTGTTTGGCAGGCCAGGTTGGATTTGAACCTGCCAACTCAGGTGTATGTGCCTGGCGCCTTAGGTGCTTGAGCCACAGGCATTGAGAGCTGGGCACTTGGGTTTTTCCCGCATCTTTGTGATTGTGAATTGTGCTGTTGTAAACGTTTGAATACAAGTGTCTTTTTTATAGAATAACAGTTAACAAGCTTGCTGGATCAAATGGTTGATCTGCTTTTAGGACTTTGAGATTATTTCCATACTACTTTCCGTAGAGGTTATATTAGTTTGTAGTTCCACTGACAGTGTGTAAACGTTCCTTTTTCTCTGCATCCACGCCAGCATCTGTTATTCTGGTCTGTGTCTGTTCTTATACCAGGAGTACCATGCTGTTTTGGTTACCATAACCTTGTAGTAGTATAGCTTGAAGTCTGGTAAAAGTGATACCTCCCTATTTGTTCTTACTGCTTCAGATTTCTTTGGCTATTCAGAGTCTTTTCTGGTTACATACAAAGCATAAAACTATTTTCTCTAGATCTGCAAAAAATTATGTTATTTTAATGGAGATTGCATTGAGTCTGTAAATTAGTTTGGGTAGTATAGACAGTAACAACGTTGATTCTGCCGATCCACGAGTGTGTTAAGTTTTACCATTTGTTGGCTCGGTACCTATAGCTCAACTGGCTAAGGCGCCAGCCACGTACACCTTAGGTGGTGGGTTCAAATCCCCAGCCCGGACCTGCCAAACAACAATGATGGCTGCAACCAAAAAAAATAGCTGGGCATTGTGGCGGGCACCTGTGGTCCCAGCTACTTGGGAGGCGGAGGCAGGAGACTCGCTTGAGCCCAGGAGTTGAAGGTTGCTGTGAGCTGTAATGCCACGGC